>PVJA010001246.1:98578-132741 GCA_004027025.1 Myocastor coypus | reverse complement strand
TTTTTTTTTTTTTTTTTTTTTTTTTTTTTTTTTTTTTTTTTTTTTTTTTTTTTTTTTTTGAGACAGGGTCTCACTGTGCAGTTCAGGCTGGCTTTGAGCTCACTTTTGTAGCCCAGGCTGGTCTCGAACTCACAACGATCCTCCTGCCTCAGCCTCCCAAGTGCTGGGATTACAGGCGTGAGCCACCACGCCCGGCTTGTTATTTCATCTTAAAATGTATGCTTCAGTATACATTTCAAAATATGAGAAACATGTATACTATGTATTAATATATGTCATGTGCTATAGGTCAAATTAAACAGGATATACCTACAGAGAAACTGGAGTAGATTCTAAAACATAAGGGAAAAAAATCATTACATGTATTATGGCTTCCTGTACATGCTGTGTCCACTTATGAGATCCCAGAAAGTTTTATCCTGGGCTGTTAACAGCAGACAGTGCTGCTGAAGAAGCGGACAGTGGCTTGTTGCTCTCTGTGATGAAATCCTGCATGGTGATTATTTTTTGATTTGTCAGTTGTACAACACACAATCAACATCAAAAGAGACTTTCTATTTCTAAGGATGTTTCTTTTCTTTGTTGAAATTACAAATGATCTCTTCTGGCTTTCTCTTTCTTTCCAGTTAATCAATACCTTTTTACATACCTTTTTACAATATTATGTTTACAAGGAAAAACAGTAAATAGCAATATTTTTAAAGAAAAGAAATAAGATAGTACCTTTTCAGAATCTATACACTAACATTTGATATGTGTAAAGGAAACCTTCCTTACTTTTTATTTTAAAGAAGACAATCAGAAACATAAAAACCAATAAAAAAACAAACACAAGCAATGACAAACAACATAAACGGTACAAAATTTCAAAACAAGAATAGAAAATTAACAGTGGTCATTATATTATGTACTGTTTCTTTCTCAGAGTACCAAATACAGGTATTCAAGGTTAGTCAAACAATTAAATATTAACTCTTCCTTTCAGTAAACCTTAATTTTTTTCTTGTACTTTTACTCTGCATGTTTTAATTTATTTCAAAGAGAATATAATGATAGTTGATGAGATATTAGAAATGGTGCACATTTAAAAGAACAAGTAGTTGCTCAGATTGTAGATATTAATTAGCATATAGAGTTAGTCAAAGTAAAAATTTTAAACCTTAACCGCTACTTTCCAAAAACTGATGTAAATTAGTCATATTAATAATGTAATCATCAGAGTTGTCTTGTGTGTGTGTATTGTCTTGTGTGTGTGTGTGTATATATATATATGTATATATATATATATATATATATGCGTGATTTTTCCTCTTTCTTTTTTTTCTTATATTTTCTCCTTTTCCTCATCTCCAAGTCTTTCTTACCACTCTGAGTTTATTTGTGCTTAGGGTCCAAGTGTATGACACCATCTGACCACTGCAATCATTAGCATTTTTGTACTCCCAGCGGCTTCCCATGTCCCTTATGCACCTCATTTTGACTTGCAGTGGACGTTTTCTTCAATAAGCAAAAATACAGTCTGAGTGTTTGTCATGTCTCTCTCAATCAGCTTCAGTTGGTGAAGTCCTGTTTGGATGCATTTAGAGATATGAACTTCATGAGGTTTATGACCTTTACAATGGGTTAAAATTGATTGGAAAGGAGGAGACACCTATGAAGGAGTTAAGGTGTTTTGAAAAGAAGAAGAGACAGTCCTTAAGTGGGGAATCATAAGCTTGAACTATTCAGCTGCCAGAATTGTGAGAAATAAATATTTATTAGCGAAGCCATTCAATCTATGGATAAATATTTGACAGTTGTCCAAGCTCTGATAGACACTGTAGTCCATTCATTTACGTTCCTTTAGCAAGCTTTGGTGTCCCTTTATTACAGGAAGTACTAGCTAAAGGTACAATTTTGCATAATTTGAGTGACTTGATCTAGAACTCAGATGGCTGTAACACAGTTATCAGTGGGTTACCAGACAATATTGCAAAAAGCTTCCACACCAAATACTGTCAGGAATCATCACTACCCTATTTTTGAGGGAGAACATAGTATTAAGGAAAAAATACTGTGACCCAAAGGAAATCTTTAAAATTATTAGTACAGTATGTGTTTACAACTTAGTAAATCATTTGAACCCAGTTTATCCATGTGTGAAGAACAGAATTGTTTTATATGACAAATAAATAACCTTCTATCTGTAAATTTATTTTTTTCCCATGCTGTTCAGATACATTCACTGGTATATTACAAAATCAGCAAGATAATATTTTTAAAACTCTCTAGTGCTTCTTTGAATATCTATTTCCATATGAACAAAATAAAGTAAGTATTACAAAATAGTAAAATGTCAGTATCTAACATTCCATTCTATAATTTTATGATATATAAACAAGGATAAATAATTTTCCTTAATTTCCTACCCTGGGATATTATACTTACTTGTCAAATCCATAAGGTATAATCCATTATTTCGTATTTATAATTCATTTTTCAATTAGAGAAATAAATTCCTTAATGAAGTTCCCTTTCTGTACAGGGTCATTTATTCCTTTTTATTCCAACCTGCTCATTTAAATAACTTCATAAAATATTTCTCAAGTGGTAGACTGTAAATTGCCCATACTCTGTTAATTTACCAATGAGCTAGAAAGATTAGACATTTTCAGTACATTTGTATTATGGAAAATTGCTATGCCTTCTTAACTCCTTGTTTTAACTTTCAATAAAGAACACTGTATGATTTCTAAGAAAGTATAAAGGATGAAGCACAAACCATTGAAATATATCATTTTAAATATCAGTTATTCAAGTATTTTCAGTCTTCTCACTGACTATATCCACATTTCATTGAACATTATAGTGATGTAATCAGTAAATAAATAGACAAGAATAATAAATTTAAAAGGATCTGGGTCCTGCGTGTCACCACTATTACAGATCTAGATAAAACAGACCTAAGTCTGTAAGATCAGGATGGTAACTCGCGACAGGTGTTTTACAGCATCTATTTCACAATCCTACCAATGTCTCCCACAGGTTCTGAAAACCAAAAAACACACAACAAAATTTTTAAATAAAAATGATTTTTTATTTTAAGAGAATAAAAAATGAAAACTATATAGAATTTCAAATTAAGGTGATAGGAAATTAATGATGCTTATTATATTTCATGTTGTTATCTTCAAAGTAGTTGCTCGCATTATAAGATATAAGCTTGTAAGACTGATTACACTATAAAAACATTCTTTTCAATGACGTAATTGAAATTAGTAGCACAATTATCTTAGATTATATATATATATTATATATATATAATATATATATATATATATATATATATATATATATATATATAGAGAGAGAGAGAGAGAGAGAGAGAGAGAGAGAGGAAGGATATATACCTTTCTTCTTTTCTCCATTCCCACTTCTCAATTATTCTTTCTTTTAGAGCAGTTTCTTTCCCTTGCACAATAGCTTTTGCTCCTTTTGGATTGTATTTGCTTTTTTAGCTTCTTACACTCAGGAGATAATACAATGTCTACATATGGGAATCTGGTTTATTTTACTTATGAATACTGTCTGTATGGGATCCATTTACCTATAAAAGCCACAAATTTATCTTTCTTTATAGCTGAGTAATGCTTCATTGTATAAAAATACCATGCCTTTTTAAAAACATACCTAGCTTGAGGGGCATTTAGGTTGTTACCAAGTTATAGCTGTTATAAATTATGCTGTAATAAACAAGGAAGTGCATATGTGTAGTATGATGTTTTTAATTATTCTGGAAAAAATGCCCGGAAAATGATAGCTTGGTTGAATGGGGACTCTAATCCTAGTTTTTTGAGGAATGTGCAAATTGAGTTCCATAATGGTTGTACTAGTCTACATTCTAAACAGTGGACAAGGATACTTTTTCATTCACAGTCCCAGCAGCATTTCGTGTTGTTTGATTTCTCTCTCTCTCTCTCTCTCTCTCTCTCTCTCTCTCTCTCTCTCTCTCTCTTTCTTTGTGTCTGTCTCTGTCTCTGTCTCTGTCTCTGTCTCTCTCTCTCTCTCTCTCTAATGTATTTAGTACAGGGTCTACAGAGTCTTACTACATAGATTGAACTCATAGTGATACTCCTGTTTTCAACCCCCCAAGCACTGAGATTTCAGGAGAGAGCCACGACATTCAGTCTCAGTTGCTATCTCAGTGCACCCTAAGAGGCAGGGCCAGCAGGGAGATGCATGCCAGGGGATCAAAACCCCCTAAGCAGGTGCTTTAATCCACTGAGCTGTCTGGCCAGCCCTGGTTGATTTCTTGATGATAGCCATTTTATCTGGGGTGAGATGAATCTTAGTGTTTTAGTTTCCATTTCTCAGGTGATCAATGATGCTGAACATTTTCTTTCATATATTTATTTTTCATTTGTATTTATTTACCTAAGAAGTTTGTACTCATCTCAGATGACCAGTTTTACACTGGATCTTTGAATTTAGGGTGTATGATTTTTTTAAATTATATGTTCTTGATAGAAGTCTTTTGTCTGAGGGATAGTTGGCCAATTTGTTTCCCAGTTTATGGGTTTTCATTTCACTCTGTTGCTGATTTCTTTCAGTGTGAAAAAACGTTTAAAGAAAATGAGACCCCAGCTGTGGATTCTTTGAAGTATTTCTTGTGATATTTGGTTTTTGTTCAAGAACTCTCTGCCTATGCCTACATTTTCAACAGTTGTACCTAAAAACACTATTTTATCCCGAAAAGCAATAGGTTTTTTAAAGAGTTTACATGGCAAATCACCTTTATCTCCATAGTTATCAACCATTCTCATCAAGTAGTAGTACCAGTGAATTTATATGATCATTTTTCTAAAGTATGATTTCTAATGATATTTTACAGAAAAGACTTTAAGCAGTGCAATAACTCTACTCTTCCTCTTTTGATCTGTATCCTTCTGAATTTATCTAAGACAGTATACTTAAATTTAGGCCAGTGTTTTATTATTTTGTTGCAGTTGTTGTTTTAAAGCACTGCAACGTATAGTTGTTGGGGAAGCTAACAACATAGCTTGGTTCTGGCTGACATGTTTAGGGCAACTTGAGTTATAGGCTTATCAAGATGATGGGAAAGGGGCCCGACAGGATGGCTCAGTGGTCTAAAGATGATGGGAATGAAGCCAACTGATTTCAGAAGAAACAAACAGCTACAGAGCCAGACAACTAAATGGATAGTTGTAGGAGGGAAGCAGCAAGGGATGAAAGAAGAAAATCAAAGATAGGAGGTAAACAAGCAAATAAAAGCATACCACCCTATATTAGCAAAAAAGTTGAACAATAGGAATTAATGTAACTTCTTTGCTCTGTTACTGTGATGGTGACTAAATTTAATTTTAAGGAAAAGAAAATTCTTTGGAAACAGCTTTTCTGTTAGTTAATAAACGATAAAGTGCTTTAAAATAGGAGTAGAAATGATAATGGATTGTTTACCTTTAACAATTATGAAAAAAGCAATTATGACAGTGGGCATATGACAGAGTGTATGTGCTTTTTCTGTAAAAAGACATCGGGGCTGGGGAGATAGCTCCATGGCACAAGTGCCTGCCTGTCAAGTGCAAGGCCATGAATTCGATCTCCACAAAAATAAATAAATAAATAAATAAATAAATAAATAAATAACAAGAAATTAAAACATTTAAAAAATAAAAAGACACAATTTTATAGATAACAAAGTGGACTTTGAATCAATATTTGAGGCATAAGTTAATGTGGTTAGAAGAATTAAAGAGTTCTAAATTGGAATTTTTAAAAAAATATTAACATTAATAATAAATATGCTATTTTGCTGGTTAATGTTATGTATTACCCCAAAATGTTTGTTTTGATATTATTTCTGGGGCAGTGGTCTTAGGTAAGATTAGCACAAGAACCTGTGTGCAAGTAAAGCCAACAGTCCCCTTCCTACCTTTCCAGAGTAACTGGACCTCATCGTGACATGGAGAGACTCAATAAACAAAAATGTGTAAGAGAGCTCACCTTCTAAGGCTCACCACTTGAGCTAGCACCTGCGCTTCCTTTCCCATTGGCTCTTGCTTGGGCCATTGAAACCTAGTGTCTCAGAAGTTCAGGCTTTCACGCTTAATCTGAAACCAAACAACGTTATTTCTAAGGTCTCTTATCTGCTACATGCAGGGATGTCTGACCGTCCATACTCAAGGGAACTCTATGACATTTTTAGATAGAAAGACATTGCTAGTCATATAGAGATCACTAACTAGTACAAACATTCACCAGAATAATGCAAGATTTTAAGGATGAGTTTGCTGCACTGGTTCTGGGTTCTTCGGAGTTGGTTCATTCTTATGATTAGAATTCAAGATGCTAATTCCAGTGGTGAGAAGCACACAGACAGACCATAGCATGAAGAATCCAAGAACAGAGACTCCAAGATATCTTCTTGCAATGTTGGTAATCAGCCATTTAGAATTAACAGAGAGCTCAGTGACTTTTATAGATTACACTCTGAGTTTTTGGAAAACTGATTCTTATAATGACATTGTTTAATTGCTGCCCATGCCACTGGACAAAATGCTGAAAGTGAACGGTAATATCCAATTTATTTTATTTATTTATTTATTTTTTTAATCTTTTTGTATTTTACAGAAAGGTCTACAGAGTGTTCAGTGTTTTACTACTAGATTGGGCTCATAGCGACATGCCTGTGTACAGCCTCCCAAGAGCTGGGATTATAGGCGCCTGCCACCATGCCCAGTCTCAGTTGCCCTCTCAGTATGCCTCCGGGTGCAGGGCTGGCATAGCAGGCCTGGGGTTCAAACCTAGCCCTTGTGCTTGCTTGCAGGCACTTTAATCCACTGAGCTATTTGTCCAGCCCTTTGCACCCAATTTTTATTTTTAAAAAATGCTAGAAATGAGACAACTTGCACATCATGAAGTTTAGCACTCAAGTGAATGTCAAAGAACAGTTAAACTTTATGAAGCAGTCAATTCATGATGCAAAATTAATTTTTGTAGCAAGTGTGTGTATAAAGCTAAAATAGCTTCAGTAGACATTTGGAAGTTTAGAAGAAATACATGGCATAGTTTCTGCAGACATTTATTTATGGCAATAAAAGTAGGCCAGTGCAAGTTTCCCGAAAATACTCTCTACTCTCTCTAGGTGTCCAAGAGTCTAAAGAGGAGGGCAATTTGGCTCTCAATCAAGGTTACACTTGTATTAGGACACCGTGGGGACTTCAGCAGTCGCCAGTGAAGACGGAAGGGCTAATTTAAAAAAAAATCAACACTAACTTTAGATAGAATGCAGAATTTGTTTATGAACGTAATGGAGAAAATATAGCGTGAGATCAGTAAATGGAAGCCTTTTAATCATAGCCTGACTTCTCAAAGCAGTGTCATTAATGGTGGAAAATATTTAGTAATTTTCAAATGGAAAAATTTCAATAAGGGATCCTATGAAGATTTTGGCAGAACCAATAAAAGCACTAAGGGGTGCTAATGACACAGCTGGTTTAAGGTAATGGACAATAAATTTCTGCTTTTAGTACAAAGCCCCAAATCTCAGTTTTAAATACACTGGAAGTAACTTTTGCAAACACAAGCACTTCCTTGAGGCTGACGTTGTGTGTGCCATTCTTATGGACTTCTCTGAGGTGACATTCCCCAAAATGCTGAAATTCACATGAGGTTGACCGTGGCCATAACCCGGCTCACCCAGATAGAACTGGGCCTGACCCCAGGAGAAGGTGCAGGAATCTGCTCTGCCTTCTGGCCACTAGCGGGCAGCACAGTCCTTAGTTCTGAGGCTATCACGCTATCAAAGAGGGGAACCGGGGTCAACAATTCGGGAGCGTCCTCTTGCACAGCTTAACCCAACTGGCTGCCTTAAGGGACTCCACTGCACATTTGCTGTCCCAGCCCCTGAGCTCCCTGAGCTCCCAGCTGCCACACCGCCTCACTCCAAAGGTAATTCCACCTGATAATTAACTGTGAAATGTTGAGTGTCCAGTGTCTGACCCAAAGACTCATGCCAAGCAAAAGTTTCTCTTGCCTGCCCCCAACCCCCGTTTCTCTCTTTCACTGCCAGTTTGTGTATGTGTGTTTTTAAGTATTAGCTCTCTTGGAAGTGCATGCCTATTTAAAATTCCCAGACGATGAGTCAGACTTGTTCAGTGAGGTTCCTGGAGAATCACATGATGTGGCCTGACGGAACTTCACCTTATGAAAGGTTGTAGTAAAAGAATCAGAAGAATATTTTCCAACCTCTATATACACACACAATTGTACGTGAATATACATTCTTGTATGTATATCTTTGTATACAATGTCACATAATTTTTCATACACATACAAGAAAGAGCCAGAGACAGTCAGACAGACACATATCTGCAGTAAAAAAAAAAAAAAAAAAATCCCTTTTTATGCCTCTCTTTTCCTTGGTAGATATTTAGCAATCACATGAGCTAGAGGTCCATAACTGAAACCGCAAGTCATCAGAAGTTTTATAAGTAAGCGTGTCTCAGACTGTAATTGGGTATCAACCCCCTTGGATTCAGAAAGGAAGATGAAAAACCTAGATTCAAATGTAATAGAGAGCTACATTGCCAAAAGAAGATATTTATGTTGTTTCATTAGTGGTTCTGATAATTTCCTCCAGGTTTCTGGAAGCCTCTAAAAACTTAGTATTCGAATTCACTCTTCAGAGGGCAGGGAGATAACTCAGTAGAATAAGCACTTGCCGGGCAAGCACAAGATCCTGAATTCAATTCCTGGTCTTGTGGGGGGGGGGGTCTCTTTTCTTCTAATGAATTTGATACAACTACATATCTTATTGATATAGAACAATAAAGTAGGCTATCTGTTGTAACCATACCATAGAAATTTCTCAGGGCTTTAAAGTAATTTTCCTGCATAATTTCTGTAAGTGTAAATTCATTCTAGAATTGACATTTCAAGTCTAAAAGCCTCACTTGCTAGTGAGCCCTAGCTATAGGCAGAGTTGAGTTACTTCTCATAAAATGTGTATCACAGAGTAAATAATCTGGAAATATATTGCTTCACAAGGAGAGCACAGACAATGATACAGATAGTTACTTACAAGTTCTCTTCAAATATCAGGGCAGGGCTTGGGATATAGCTTAGCTACCTAAGTGCCTACCTGGCAAGCATAAGGTCCTGAGTTCAACCCCAGTATCAAATACATACATACATACATACATACATATCAACCTGAAAATATCAGGGCAGTGTCCTAGAATATAACTCAGTGGCACAGTACCTTTCTGACAAGCACAAGATCATGAGTTTGATTTCCCAATACCTAGAAAAGAAAAGAAGCGAAAAGAAAAAGAAAAAATAATCAGATCATGGCTACTAATACCATTTAAAGGGAATCATTGTATCTGAAGACATTATTGACTAAATTGGTGACCTTGATTTGTTCATTTCTCAGACATCTATTGGAGACCTACTATTTATGAGATGCTGCTCGTAGCTGGAGATTCAAAGAAATTCATAGTGTGGTCCTACTCATGGGCACTCCAGTTCGATAATCAGAGTTGTATAAACACAGAGTCACACTTCAGGAATGTGGAAAGTACTGTGAAAACACAGGTGCAGACATGACTAACTCAGCCTAACAGAATTTGCAAAAGTTTCACAGGCAAGGTGATACTCCACTGAGATCTTCTTTGACAGGTAGCAAATGCTTTGCCGGAACGTCAGTGAAGCAAAGGAAAAATATTCTGAATGTTCAGGAGGGAGGATCCGGAGGGCAAGGCCCATGCAAGATATCACTTCATGGCAGCCAGGATTGCTTTCCCAGGGGGATAGGAATGTGCCATCCCCTTGCACTTTTATTCAGGTCACCACGGACGCTGTTCCAGAAGAGGGCTGGTGACCATGTAGAGGAGAGCCGCTAGCAATCTAGGCTCTCTTCCCTGTACACCAGTCCCTTCATTTATCCCTTCTCTCTAATTCACTCTCTTTTCTCTTTCTTTCTACCGCTCATACTCTGCTTCTCGCAATGTTAAGCCCAAATCTTTATCCCTGGAATGCTGGAGTGAGTTTTGTACTCTGCCACAATAGTTTACATACACAATTTCAAGAGACATTCCAGACCAACTGGGGGAGCTACATCCCACAATCGCCACAAGAAAAATCTTACTTGTTCACCTGATGGTCTGCCCTGTGAGCGGGAAACCCAGAAAATAAACCTGGGTGTACAGGATGGACATTGGTAGTTTAAACTAGCTATGGAGTAGGAGTTAACCCCCTAAATTTTCTACCATCCATGACAATTGTACTTTGAATGCACCAAAAGGGATTGTGGAGAGTAGCACGACCCTGTTGCCTTCTACACAATGCTGATTCAATTGTGCTGAGATCTTCTATGATTTTATTTTCTCTTCTAAGTACTTCTTGGAAGGTACATGGGGAAAGATGCTTGGATCTGGGCAGTCTGAGACAAAGGCAATGTGGACATTCATGATGACTTTTATTCCCTTTTGCCTCATGGTGACTACTTCTATTAGGCAAAATAGTCTTGCTATACTAGGGGACAGGCATGAGGTGGAAGTTACATAGAGCTGGAAAGGTTTCCTGTGGCAGTGGTTTTCTTTCTTTGGTTTCCACACAAGTATGGTTCAGTAAGATGCCAAGATTCATATATTCTGCATAGGATCAGGACCTGTAAACATCTAGACTTTCTTCTAATATATTCTCCAGTGGAAAGATGGTAGAGCTGGTATAAACCTCTGAGAATTAAATTAATTTATTTGTTGCTTTTGTTAAAGCATTACAATTCGTTATATCAAAGAATGTAGAGGTTTGGGGGAAGATTGGGGTTTTGATAACTTGAATTGCAAACAGAAATTATTAGGAAAAACTTTGTTCCAATATTTCTATGTATTTCTTAGTATGCAGACTCAAAAAATAATAATTGCAAATCACATCTAGTGTTGTTCAAACTTGCTTTTAGTGAGGCCACTAGAATTGCTCTATGAGATCTCCATGTATAAGTGATTTCTTTCTCCACTCATCTGAAGTCCAGGACGGGTGTTTGTGAGTGAGAGATGAGTGTTCTCCATGACTACATAGTGGGTACCACCTTGTGGCCAGACCGCTGTGCACACACAGATGTAAGGTCACCATGCCAAGGAAAGGTGAAATAGGAAAACGTACCTGGAAAATTTTAGGAGCCAGGCCTAGAAATGGCACAAGTCACTTCCACTCACCATTCCACTGGCAAAAAGACTAGACAGGACTAGCATGGTGACATTTAGTTCAAGAAAAGTCAACATAGAGCATGTCCAGCTAGACTCCCCTGGGCACGTGTTGGTAGGTTCTCACAGTGCTCAATAGCAATGAACAAAAATGTGGTGAATAAAAACTGATGAAATATTTTGAAAAATTGAAAAGTGTAAATTCAATTCTAAATGTAGATTTTATGACCAAATGTTTCTCATGCCAAGTTGCTACTTACAGCAAAAATAAGTGTCCCAAACATACACATAGAAACACACACACACACACATACACACACACACACACATGCACACACATTTTTGACGTTTGCTTGAGTGTTTTTTATAATCTTTAAGACTAAGAACAGGTCTCTCAAAAACATAAAAAAATGATGTAAATATAAAGATTTATACTTACATTTCCCTATAAAGTCAATATTTTATTTATTTATTTATTTATTTATCTATCTATCTATCTATTTTTATGTATTTGGTTCTGGGTCTAGCTATGCAGCTTGAGCTTGTACTGGTTTTTCTATTTTCAAGCTCCCCAGTGCTGGGATTACAGGCATGTGACACCACATTTGGTCTCAGTGGCCAGCTCAGTAAGCCCAGAGGTGGGGCCAGCACAGCATGTAGTGGCAGAGATCGAACCCCATTACCTGTGCCTACCTAAGCAGGCACTTGGTCTGCTGAGCTATCTCATTGGCCCTAAAAGTCAGTATTTTAAATCAACTATTTTCCTTACTGTTTCTTATGGCAGAAATGGAATGTTACTAGCAATTGAAAATAAAATATTTCATTTTTGAATAAAATTATGACATGCCCTTGTTTATTTATCATCCTAGGTTATCTTACTCTTCTCCAATTTATAATTAATATTTTCTTATATGCTTTATGTCACTTAAAGACAAATTTAATATTGTTCCAAATGGTTTTGGACAATCAAACATACAATTGTTTACATTTTTGGTTCTACTTGTTTTGGTTTGTAGTAATTTATGGGAAATAATTAATTTGGTCATTTGAGAAAAGAGAAAGTATGAAGGTTAAATCTTTTTAAATTAAGGCCAGTTCCTTGGGTTTATAACTGTGCCTCTCATTACAGTCTCTGGAGAAAATGTTTATGGTTTGAATCCTAGAAGAAGCTGTCAGGTGAAATCTGGGAACACCCAAGGAATAGCACAATACCACAGAGCTAATATGATTGATGATATGATAGTTCATTTTGAACAGATGTCAAAAGGAGAAAAATCAAACTGCCACTGAACATACTGAGCCCTTGTTCTCTTAACAGAGGACCTTTGTAAGTAAATCAGAGTTAATGGGGAGGTATTCATTGGCTTAGGTGATGGGTGTTTGGATTTATTTGGGGTTTTCAAGAGAAAATGGCACTTGGGACAAATAAGAAATTCAAGAAGAGATTCTTAAATGTTCCTTTATACTTGTTTTCTATATTTTATTGCAATATTTAATTTGACATTTGGATTCCACTTGGGAAAATTTTCTTTTTATAAACACAGTATATAGGTGAAAGTCAAAAATATACCATAGGTATCCATTCTAGAAAACAGTTATTCGATAACTGCTATATGAAAAAAAAATTTTTTTGAAATTTCATGTCTACCTATGTGCTGACTGGGGAGGAAGAGTGCAGGTAGCACCTTTTAAGGATATATGTATATAAAGAGAATCTGGGGGAACAACACAAAGGAAAATAATTATATCTTACCTGACTTAAAGAACATGAATTGTTTGCTTGTTTGTTTCTGAATCTAACAATCCATTTAGCTAGATTATCCTTTTTCTCAAGGTTCTGTGGTATGTGAGTATGTGTTGGCCCTATTCAAGAAAAAAAAAAAAGTAAAGCAGGTGGTTAGGGTTAGGAAGAATTGTCCATGAGATACATTCAGTAGCAGCCATGGCATCTCTCTCCAGAACAAGCCTTCTCTTCATAGCACCACGATTTCTGTGCTTAGCCACTGTGGAAAAGGCACTAATTTCTTCTTGATCAAGCATCTGAAGAATTTCTTACATAGAAAACTATCTCATCTTCCCAAATGTGATGCATGCTAATGAGCAGCCAGCTGAGTATATTATGTTTGATCAAATGAATGCAGGTATTTTCCAAAGTAAAATTTAAAAAATTCAGAAACTTTGTTTCTATTAAACACAATTACACACAAATACACACATATGCACATATAGCCAGAATGGATAGTATTTGAGACACCAGAAAAATACATAATACTCTATGCTGGAGAATTGATTTAGCTGAACAACCAGATACAATAACACCTTAGGCACTTTGTTTCGTTTTAAGTAGAAAATAGCATGTTAGAATTAATTTTGAAATATTCCTTGAATGCTGTAAAACACTCTGATAACTCAAGTGCATTTTTATTTTTGACTTTGTAATTTTGATAGCCGGTAGCAGGAAGGGGCAAAGTTGTTCTGTGAAAGAGCAGCAAATAATTGAGATATTACAGGCAGTGGTTCTCCTCAACTCTGCCATTGTTGGAACAAAATAGCTAGAGATAAATAAATGTGCAAATGCATGAATAAAAGATAGAAGATAGATATATAAATATTCACACAGAGCTATGTTCTGGCAATGATAGTATTCAAATACATAATACATCTAGTTTGGTCCATAGGCTACCATCCAACCTTGATTTTCAGCATTCCTCAAGTAATGTGCTAACTGTGATTCCCTTTCTCACAGAGATTCTTGGAAATTATTCTCAAATGACTGATGATTCTGTTTTTTCATCTGAAAGGGAGATGTAAAACACTTCTCCCACCATTTGTTATGAAGAATACAACACCTGCTGGATGGATCAGGCCACAAGCCCACCATCTTCAACTGGACCTCACTGTGAGGGTCTTAGGAATTTGGAAACACATTCATCTGCCAACTGGCAGCTGAAGAATTTGCTACAAGAACATGGAGTTTTGGTTTCACAAGATGTGCTATTTAAAAGTGCACTGCTGAGAGGCTTAATGTGCAGTACTGCCGAGGACAGACTTGGAAATAATGAGCTACTTTCCTCTGCAAAGCCAACTCTGAAAGGGGATGATGTCTACAAATGAGGTCTCATAAAAGAATATAATTAAACACTGATGCGCCTCAGAGTGAAAGAACTTTGAGATAATGACTACAGTGGCACACACTGTACCAAAGAGAACAAGATGTCACAATTATATATTTGCAGGTTGATTTAATCTGACAGCATTCTCAGCAACAGTGAGCTTGGTCTGTCTGTGCATAAAAACACAGCCTATGTGTGCTACGCATGAAGCTCTATTTATCTTTATATAAACTTACATATGTCAATTAGTAAACTTCTTCATCTAGCTGGACACTCCTATTAGGGAAAAACTCACATATGTCTGCATTTTCTGGGGAAAATTGTTTGTAAATCACTCGCTTTATTGAAAGAAATTCATTTCCAAATTCTCTGTATGAACAGAGTTTTTCTTATTTGATTTTTCAATGATAGTCGCTCCCTGTGAAGTTCTAATTATCCTGTCTTCTCATGTATCACTAACAGAGAAATTAGCAGCTAGTAGGTTTGAATTTTCCATCACAATGAATCAAAGATAGAGACGAATGAACTAAACTAAGAGTTGGCAAACCATGTCCAAATCTATCGCACTTCTTATTTTTGTGTGGTCCTTAAAGTAAAAATGTCTGTTATAATTTTAAATGTTTGAAAAACTGTCAAAAAATACATTTGACTGATACAATGAGTTTCAAATTTGGGGCGCCACAAATAAAGTTATATTAGAACAGAAACATTCTTTTTTTATTGCATGATCTATTACTGCTTTTGTATTAGAAGAGAAAAATTGACCAGTAGCTATGGAGAATGTATGGTCAATATAAACTGAAATATCTCCTTTCTTTCCTTTTATAGAAAAAATTTCCAACCCATCCTGTACAAGATCCTTCAAATTTTTATTTAAATGTGATTGTTATCTCCTATTTTAAATGCCATTTTGCATGGACTTTAGGGCTTAAAAGATACCCTAAGATAGAGGGGGAATTCACCCCCAGAGACTCAATTTTGTGTACAACAATAAACCTTAATAAATTTTCATCTCAGGCTGGGGAGATAGCTCAATGACAGCAGTGCCTGCCTGACAAACACCAGGTCCCAAGTTCAATCCCCAGTACCACAAAACACAAATGAGTAAATAAAGTGCAAGGGCCTGAGTTCAACCCCAAGTTCCACAAATAAATAAATAAATACAATTTTCATGTATATTTTATGAAATATAGAAGTCAACCTATTTTCAATTATCAACGTGTCTAATGATTATTGAACACTATATATTATGCAAATCACTGTCATATGTATAATTTCACTACTGCTATTCTTTTTCCTTAAGACATGGACTCTAAGGTTTAGATATGTAGTTCCTCTTTTTTAAAATCATACACCTACTCAGTGGTGAAGAGCATAATGTAGACACCCCTCTAGGCCTTGTCTTATTTCTACATCTGATCCCTTTCTTAGAAAGCTAGAGATATAAACAAAAATTCTATGATCTCCAAGTTGCATCTGCGTGTAAATCACGAAGATAAATCATGTGAAATGGAACTTCTTTTTCCCTGCTGTCACCTGATGTAGAATGGGTAAGAGCCACCAGTTGGGTTTCTTTCCTCCCCACAAGGTTGAACAGAATAATAGTAGCATGCTCTTCTGTGTCACAACAATTCATGTATCAAAAAATTTAAGAAGCAACACCCAAACTCTGGGAGGCAGGCTAATGGCATTTTGATTATGAGTGCATTAAGTCTATATAAACTCTGCATTAAATTTGTCTGAGGAATAAAGTCACTTTCACTGTTCTTCCTATCCATGAGTAAGGGATATCTTTCCATTATTTTTATGTCTTCTTCAGTCTACATTTTCAGAGTTGTATAATTTTTAATGTACGTTTTTTTAATTTCCATTGCTAGATTAATTCTTAAGTACTTCATGTTTCGGGATGCTGTTATAAAGGGTGTGGTTTGCTTTATTTCTCTCTCTGTGAGTTGGTTGCTTGTGTACAGGAATGGTATTGAATTTTGTGTGTTGACTTTGTATAGTACTTTACTGAATTTGATTATTTAATCTAGATGTCTTTTGATAGAGTTTTTGGGGGTCTTCTATGTAAAGGATAATGTCTTCTGCAAATAATAATTTAACTTCTTCCTTCCCTATTTTTATTCCTTTATTACTTCCATTTGTCTAATTGCTCTGGCTTTGTTTGAAGAACTATATTGCATAGGAGAGGTAATAGTGGATATCCTTGTCTTGTTCTTGATTTTCAAGTGAAATGTTTACGTTTTTGACCATGTGGTATGATATTAGTTGTTGATTTGTTATGGTGGTGTTTATCAGATTGAGATAAAGGTCATCAATTTCAATTTTCTTATTTCTTAAAATGAATATATATTGGACTTTGTCAACTGTCTTTTCTTGCAACTATTGAGATGATCATGTGATTTTTGTCTTTTTTTTTTTTTTTTTTTTTTTTTGTTGTTTTTTTTTTTTTTTTTTTTTTTTTTTTTTTTTTAGTATGGTGCATTCCATTTATTGTTCTGAATATATTGTACCATCCCTGTATCCCAGGGATGAATCTTACTCGGTCACATCGTACAATCTCCTTAATGACTCGCTGCATTCTGTGTGTCAGTACCTTAATGAGGATGTTGTGTATTACTCTTTAGGAATATTGCGCTCTTCTCTCATTTTGGAATCAGGTTAATAGTTGCTTCAGTATGAGATTTGGATCTCTCAGGAAGAGATTTGGGAGGCAAAATAATAATGGAATGATGTACTTAATTAGAATAGCCTCGAATACCTGCAAGGCTGCACTTTGGCTTGCTGCTCTGACTCTGCTCTATCCATTTCCTCTTCTGCCACTTTCTGTCTCATTCAGCACACTCTAGCACGCAAGCTTTTGCGTTCTCTAAATTATCATCTCATTTCCACTCTCATCGTTCAGTGGACTTAGATCATTATATCTGAAACCTCCTACAGTTAACATCCCGCTGCCCTCAGAGTGCTACTCAAGTGGCAAGTTGTCTTCAAAGACACTTTACTTGATCACGATCAGTTCTGTATCTCATTTTTTTCTATGTAACATTTCCTTTCTAAAATTATTATTTATTTATTGACCTAATTCTTTAACATCGGTCTTAATCCTTATGCACAAAGCCCTTCAGGAGTACCCAGAACTTCATAACATGGGAAATACTCATTATGCACATATGCTGAATGAGTGAGCATGTATACCTTTCCAAAACTTCTCCCCTTTTCTAATGGAATCTAGTAAGGGTTAAGATAAGACAGCATCATATCAAAGAAAAGATGTAATATGATGAATCTGTCAGTAGTAGGGTAAAAAAAAATGTTCGGAATGATGCAAGAAATAAAATCACAAACTCCCTTTGGAAAGAAAAAATAATTTCTTAGTTTTGTGAGGCTATGCTTTGTTTATTAGCACTATAAACATTTTTTACTCAAAAAAATATACTTTTTAGATGATATCCACTAGAAGCCTCAGCTGTTTGGTGCTCTGGCATCCTGTAATTTCAAGGTGCATGGAGGTTATCAAATGTCTTAAGCCTCTATATTGTCACAATAGGAAAACAGACAGACCCCACTGATCCCTGTACTTCTGTGCTTCAACTTCTTCAAGGCTAATGAGTTCTGGCTGGCCCATAATATCAATAATTTCAACAGCCAGCTTAGAACGTACTAACCCTGTAGTCATCAGTGGAAACTGGGAGGATTTAAATGCTCTCGCTCCCTCGATTGCTCTCTCTCTCTCTCTCTCTCTCTCTCTCTCTCTCTCTCTCTCTCTCTCTCTATGCTTATGTGTACAGATTTAAAGTTACATTTCAACATTTTTTAAATGGCAATGTCGCTAAATAAATAGAGGACCCTACTTCTAGCTCATGGAAGATCCAGATCAGAGTTGAACAAATACAATTTTTTTTTCTTTAAAGAACACAACTATGTCCAATTGTACAATAATCGAGAGGAATGATTTTTAAGTAATGCATGAGTGATTTCTAAGGTGCACACGAGAAAGGAGTTCAATTATGATGGAAACACAGTGATTTAATGAACCACAGAAGGCACAGAGTACAAAAGTGTTCAGCATGTATTATCAAGGAACTTAGGAGGGAGACTTTTGAAAATAATCCAAATTAATGACCAAGGTGGAATCAGGTTGCAGAAGAGAGATGCATGTTTGAAACATCCAATTTCAAGTTGACTGAGAAAAGCTTCAGTTTGCATAATGTCATATATTATTCTGTTGAGACCAGCCTAAGGCAAAACTGTGAATTTTTATCGGATATTTCTCCTATGTTGCTTTCCTGCAGCTATAATTTTTACTCAGGTCATACTCATTCTTAACCCCTGAAAGTTCAATATATGTTTATATTTTACCTCCCAATTAGTTGGTAGAATATTTGCCTTTTTAAAAACACATCAGGGCATAGAATTAAAAAAACAGTGGTGCTTCACAGAGATTTCAACTAATTTTGCATGTAGGTAGAAGAGGTATACTATGGAAAGATCATTTTTCAGGGTTGTAAACACTCCTGAATTTTCCTCCTGCTTCTGTAGGCACCTAACTCTATCACCAAATTACTGAATGTAAGTCACTTTATCTAGTGGTGGTCAGTGGGTAATGGCCTTCCTCTGATAACTTAATGTGTGGGCCAAGGTATTTATTCACAGAGCACATGGACTTTTTAAATAGCAAGTATTTAATTTATTGTCATTATTACCACCCTGCTAAATGACCTGTAAAATAAAATAGATGAGATCTACAGCCCCTGGCAAGTTAAGACAACCCCCAGTTCATCATTCGCCCCCCAAACTGTACTCTGATGGCCACAAAATGAGGGTGAGGACATGGGCTCGTTGTGACCTTGCACTGGTCACAGTGCGCTGCTGCTCTTGATCTCACCTCACTGGTTTCTGATGAGTGTGGTATCTTTTTGGTATTATCTTAGTTTTATCTCTTCATATCTTAGTTTTATCTCTTCATATCTTAATCAAAGTAAGAATCTAAAAGACCATAGATCTGCTGTGTTGCTGTCCCTTAACAAAGCAAACCTTTTGTGGCCGTTGTGTGCCTTATATCTGAACAGTAGTCAAATAGGAAGCACTAGGTTGGTCCCCGCCTCCCAGAGATTGGCCTTGGGCACAATTTGAGAAGTCCTGACCTTGATGCGCACAGTTAATCTTTGTGAGTATGATACCTTTTGGGGAAGCAACAAAGTGTCAATAAGTGAGGAGAGAAACAGGACTCATTTTCAAAATATTTGCAAAATATGGAGAATCTCCAGGGATAGGCCTTGGCATGGCCCCTGTGGATTTCATTCCAAGATGTCTGAAGTAAATCAACCATATTTCATGGTATGACTTTAAGAGAAACATTGGGTGCACACGCGTGCTCCCAACATGTGTATTATTTTCATAAGAATGGCTCCACAGGATAAAATGATCATTCAAACATAACTAAGGTAGGTAAATCAAACAGACTTGTAAATTATTCATATTATTTTATAACCTACGTTGGCCCAAGGTGACAGCAGATCTTGCTTGGGGAATTTCACTCTTCACTGTGCAGGACCCATGGGACAGACACAGTCTATCTAGGCTGTGCTCATTCTTTCTTGTGGCCTCTGAGTTCAGGCTCAGTGCTATGCATACTCAGTGGGAGTTAGTTGGAAAGGTAGAGAATTTGCAGTCAGCCAGACCTGATTACAGTTCCTAGAATATCACTTCCGGGATGGCTCTTAGCTTCTGATTAGCTGACCCTAAATTTTGTTGGATAGTGAAAAGGTATACCCATAAAACCAGTTTGCTTCTTGAATTCAACATTATAGTCAATAAATAACATGAGATATTCAGTGTTGACCAAAAAAATCCCCAAAACACACAAAAAAATGAAAGCCCTGTTTAATTTTTGGAGATTCTATCCTAACAAAAGCTAGCATGAACATTCTGAGCACATTTAAAGTAGAGCAGGGAGTATCTTTCAACTTGGAATGGGTTTGTAAAGATGTAGCCTCCTGGTAAAGAATATAACTTATGTGCTATTTGAATGGCTTGAGCAAGTTACCTAAACTAACTGGCCTTCATTCAGATTTCCCATTTATAGTAGCAATAATATTTAAATATCTATAATTCTATTTTCCCCCTTTGGGCCTTTGGGGGATGGCTGGTTACATATCAGGAAATTTCCCAATTACCTTACATACGTCCTATCTCCATCGACATGCATATTGACAGCAAGTACCACCCATCAGCTAGCTTTAGAAGGCTAGTTATCTTATTTAGTTTAACGCTACAGAAATAGCAAATCCCGTGTGTGTTCAAAGCCTGTGCCCTGGACATTGCTATAGCAGGACTAGGGTTAGAGAGATGGCTACTCAGTCACTTCTGCCAGTCCCTAGCAGTGACCTCATGTTCTTTCCTCCGGGAAAAAGCCACTCTGTCCCTGACCTAAGCATGCACCCTACAGAAAAAGGAATAGAGTGCAGAACCTTCCTTCAGTGGAACTTCATTCCCTTTGCTGCCTTGGTTAGCTTCACAAGTGTTTAGCAAAATACAAAGCCTAGAGCCTAGTCCTGACCTTGGTTCGGACAGGATTCTTAACATGGGGTAAGTGAGCCCTTGAGCTTTCAATCACTGTTCCTTCACCTTTAACTTTATCCCTCTGGACGTAAGAATACTTGCGTCTTCAGATTGAGTGGCATGGAAGTGCTTAATTTCCACTGACCATGATGAATACCCTGGACTTTAGATATTTTTCAAGTCAGAATTTTTATTTCTTTATATCTTCCTGTTTCAACATTGTTTTCTTTAAATTCTACCATTTAGTATGGCTAAGTGTTGTACATACAGACGTATGGAGGCATATTGTTTTTATATGTGTACCCTACTTGTTTAGAAAAATCCTTTTTCATCCTTGTCACTTCAAAAGCTTCCAAACATCCTGACAGATACCACTGCCTGCCATGATCTGTCAGTGCCCGATTCCTGAGCCAAACACCCTGAAACTCATGAAAGGATGATTCTCTTTTTCAATCAACAATTTTGGATGGTTGAAAACACTATAGAGATTCAATATCACTTATGAAAACAGTGTAGAGGTAAACATAAAATAAAGAATAAAAAGTAAGCCCTGTACTCACTGTCAAAATCATGGACATCTTGAATTAATACAAAGATTTTTTTTTTACTTACTTTTTAGACTTTATTAAAAAATACATTCTGCTACAAGAAACTTGCTACCATTAAAATAAAACATAAAAGCAGAAAAAACAGGGCTGTCTATTCCTGTGAAGGCCAAATTATTATTTGAAACAATAGCCCTAAGAGTTTTTCAAAACCGCAGATCAGCTATGGGATCAGTTCAGCTATTTTTTTATATCATGTACTTCAGTTAAAAATGTGATGACTAATAATCCATCGCTTTCATTTTTTATGAGAATTCAAGAAGAAAGTGTTCCACTTTTCCAAAGAGGGGTCTTTGTGTGGTATGTTGGTTCTTACAATATATATGTGCTTTTTGCAAATAAACCAGTGTAAAATTCCATGGAGACTGTTTATGCACAAATTTGTTTGTGCACGCTTTCCTCTTTCCTAGAAGTGTGGATGACAAGTGACAGCCACACCAGTTCAGCTGGTGGAAGGTCACCGACTGCTGAGGTGCCCCATGCTTATAAGACAATACATTTGGAAACTTTTTAATAACAAATATGTGAAAGAATCATTAAATAAAAGGAACATAAATGAAGAAAAATACCATAAGGCAAAACCATGCAAATTTAATACTTGAAAGAACCAAAATAAGGAAGCTTGAAGCAGACTGAAGACAACATTGTGCTGAATTTCACGAATGAGAATTAACATATGTCTGACTAGTATGGGTGCCATTGTGATGGTCTTCGGGGTTTTTATGCTGAGGCCAAATTAAAGGGAGAATAGGAGATAAACTTACTCCTCAGTAGTCAAAAATGCTATAAACAGTATTCTTTAGAAGAATAGGAAAAGTAAAAGCCTTCACCTGTGTAGCAAACACTCCTACTTGATCAGCCATTATTTTTCTTGAGACAAAATCTGGCCTTCAGATGTTGCTTAATAGCACCTAACCTATTGACTTCCAGTCATGGCAGCTGACAGATCAAAAATTCCAGAATGAAATGGTCCACTTTTTACCCAAAACAGCAAAGAGTACTGTGAGTTACTGTCTCTGCCTACGGAGCTTATGCCCTCAAAAGGGAGCAGTGCCATGTCAGTAAATCGATGCCACACAGGGCAGCACATGTCTGTTTGAAAGCATTGTGACAAGAAAGTAAGAAGAAAAATCCTGCTGACCAATCAGATTTCTGATATTGTGGCCTGTTTGTCAGTGGACCGGGCTGTCACTGAGCTGAGTAAGTAACTTTAGGGCACAGGAGTAAAGAAGAAGGGGGAGGAGGGAAAGGTTGTTTCTCATCATGATTATGAAGTTGGGTTATTTGGGCAGACAGCTGTTCTCTGTGCCATCCTGTTTTAAATCAAAAGGGAGAGAGCATCATATATCTATATATGATGCTGAAGGATGGGATGCAGAATTTGCTAAATCTCTTTTTCTAAACGGAGCACTATTTTTTATAAGAATACTAATTCTTTTCTTTTGTAGTTACATAATCAAGTGTTTCTCTGATTAAAAGAAAAGATTAAAGTATCGGTCTCATAAAAACAAAATAAATTACATAAGTAATTAAATTTACATAGCAAGTGCAAGGTCGGAGTTTGAAACCTGGTCCCATAAATAAATAAATAAATAAATAAATAAATAAATAAATAACTGTATAGTACATGCTTTATTTGCTGGGCTTTTATATGCAATTTACAGCTGAATCAACAGCCTCCCATTTTCACCAGTTTGAGTCCTCAGTACCCTTCAGACAAACCCATTTAAATGGGGAATTAAGGGAAAGGGACTAGCTGTGGAAGCCTGCATTCTGAGGTGGAACATGAGACGACAAGCATAAGCCTGTTGTTTTGAGAACAGGTGACTTGCTTTACAACAAAATTTCATAAATGATAGATTTTCAGAAAATATCAGTCCAGAGAAGTAGACATCACAGCACCAGTCATATTTCCTTCTACTGTGCATCCTTACTTATAAGAATATTCTGTTAGAGTAGGCATAGTGGCATAACCTTGAGCTCTCAGCCTCCTGGGAGGTTGAGGCAGGAGGATTACAAGTCTGAGCTCAGCCTGGGCAAAAGACATTTTGAAGAATCTCAAAATAAGAAGAAATTTGAAAATGATATGGAAGTATAATTCAATGCAAAGGCCCTGATTTCAACCTGACATCGAAAAAAGAAAGAAAGAAAGAAAGAAAGAAAGGAAAATCTGTTATTAACCTGTCTAGCGCAGACTAAAGCTCAGTTCCAGGGAGCAATATGTGGTCATTTTATTTACTTGCTTTCCTTGTTTGGTTATGTGTCCTGCCTGTAAGATAACAACTTGTTTTAGTAAAAGACTGAAATTAGTCCAAATACAATATACACAATTTTTGTGGGTTATTTTTCTTTAATTGTTATTTATACCCCTTTGTGGTTCAACTGTGTTGCCACTGTAAACAGTTTCTTAGAGAAATAGTAAGTTATTAAGAAATTTATTAAGAACTGACATAAAAAATTAATGCAAGAAGAGTATTTCAAAATGAAAGCAAAGCACACTCTCTCTGTGACCCTTAATCATGATTTTCCAATATTTTAAGAAATGCATAGGGAATTAGTAAAACAATTCCAGGTGTCATAGGGTCACAATCTGGCCCTTCCTCTTTGGGGCTGCTCCCTGCTGTTTCTTGGTCACCATCAACCAAGCACCTTGGCACTGCTGCGCACTTCCACTGTGATGCTTCTCCCTTGGAGCTAGCCAGCCCTGAACTGCACGTTCTGAAACTGTTGAAGAGTTAATTCTCTTCTTTTAAATCACTAATGTTGGGTACTCGTTTTGAAGCCAGAAATCAAAGGTCAAGGAGCCAGTATCTTTGCTATCCTTTGGTGATATTAAAAAGTTTTCAGCACCTATTCCAATTTTCCTTGGGTGCAGGAATTTCTTGGCCTGTGGAACCGGATGCTAGGCTCTGACAGTTTGGATGGCCTCTACAGTGTATTCTGTCTTGTACCCAGCACAATGGGCAGCTGTTGTTGGACTCAAGGTCCATGCTAAGTTGAGATCTCATCCTTATAACTCTATCTTACAATCATTCTGTGCAAGTTAAAGACCCTTGCCCTAATACTCATAGGCTCTGGGTGCATGTCTTCTGGGGTCCACCAGTCCTACCACTAAAGTCCTATTCAAATAATGTTCTCCTTACAACAAAGGAATAGCAGATTCCTTCCCTTTTAACATTTGATTAAACTAAAAATATTGTGTTACCTGACAGAGTAGTCTTTTACTATTGCTGTTTTGAGTATTTTTAATCAGGGTTCAAACTCAGGACTTTGTTCTTGCTTATGCCACTGAGCTATATTTCTGATTCTGCAGAGTAATGGTTTTTGCATCTCAGATTTTACTTGCTAACAGATTTAAACTCCACGTAACTTCTGAGTGTACTACTTGTTTTAAATCAGCAGATACATTAATCTCATTCTTACAATGTCTCGAAAACTAGATTATAGTTAGATGCACATCAGAAATAGCACCGTGTTCCTTTTATTCTAATTATTTTTGTTATCTGCTCTCCTAGAAAACAAAGGTTTATCTGTTGAATTGTTATCATGTTATGAGACTATTTTAATAGTAGAGCGAATGAGTCCCTGTACAAATGAAATGTGCAGATTTTACATTGAAAGGAATCTGGCTATGATCCTTGGCATATGACTTTAGCATGCCCAAACTATTAGATTTGAATAAGTCATATGGTATTTCTCCATCCATACTTTTCACATCTGTAGAATGGAAACATGAATACTTATAACTTTTAAGGGTTGGACTTGGGGCTGGGGAGATAGCCACATGGCACAAGTGCCTGCCCGGCAAGTGCAAGGTCATGACTTTGAACCCCAGTCCTGCAAAAATAAAAACAAAAATAACAGCAACAAAAATAGTTGAACTTGAATGTAATGTAAATAAACTATTTAGAACAAAGCTTTGAATTAACATTTGCTTTGAAAGTAATATCAATTTCTAACTATAAAAGGCTACAAAGCAACATGTGAAAGGGGAATTCTCTCTTATTTGTATTAGTGTATGTTTGCAAAACATAGAGATTGCATTTAGCTTGGGTGCCTCAAGTGCACACATATCAAATTTTAGTTCCATTTCTTCCCCTTGGTCTCCTTCGTCCTTCCTTCTCCTGCCTTTCCATCCACCCTTCTTAGCTCTAGAGATGACCTTCCTGCTTCTCAACGGGCCCCTTTCATTTTGCTCTTTGAATTGTTTATATTATAGGGCTCTCATGTTAGAGACACCATGTAATACTGAAGTTTTTGTGATTTATTTAGTTCACATAGTATTGTGGTCTTAAATTCTACCCATTTTCTTATAATGATTTAAGGCTATGCATTTTTAAAGTTGAGTTGTACTCCTTTGGGCATACATACCGTGTTTTTTTATCTGTGCATATGTTGATGAATATTGAATCCTCTTCCATGTTTCAGCCATAGTGAGTTGTGCTGCTACAAAACCAGGTGTGCATGGATCTCTGGAGTGTGATGCTAGCTCTTTGGGAAGACACACAGAAGAGGTATAGCTGAGTCCGCTGAAATTTTTATTTTTAATTTTTTGAGGACTCTCCATACCGATTCCCATGGTGGTTGTGTTAGTTAACATCCCCATCAACAATGTAGAAAAGTTTTCTTTTCCCCACAACCTCACAAGCACTTGCCACTTTTACAGGCCCTGATAATAGTCCTTGTGACTAAAGTAAGGTAGAATGTTAGTGCTGTTTTGGTCCGTAATTTTCTAAAGACTAAAGATACTGAACATTTTTTGATGTATTTATTGATCATTTGTCCTTCTGATAGTGAGGAATAAAGCTAAAAAGGGCATTTTTTTATTCTAGTGCTATTTTAAAGCTTAAGTTACCATCTTCCTAAATTTGCTTCTTGTAAATCTTGTCATAATTGTGTAATGCTCTGTCACATGACCGTTTGTTCTCTACATAAATTGTTCAACACTTTGCTCTTTTGTCACCAGCTAGACTCATGCTCTGTAGTATTTCTGTAGCTGCACTAAATTATATCAGCACCACAACTCTAGACCCAGAACTACACACAAAAATTAAAATTCCACAACTGTTTTCCCTTCGTGGCCTGCAGTATAGGTTCCCAGTCATAAACTGGGTGCCCACTGCGGGACCCTCATTGTACTTGCTTGTCTCTGCCTCTGACTTCTGCGAGTGACTCAATTAAATAGACATCTTTGCCATAATATGTCCTGTGTAAAGTGTCCATCCTTTCAGTAGCCCCTTTTCCAATCTCTTATTTTTGCCGTCTAAATTTTGGGATTATCTAAATAGTCTACATATTAGCCCTGTATGGCAGAAGCAAATGTGACATGTTTTTTCCCATTCTATAGCTTGTCTTTTCACTCTGTGGGCCATTTCTTTTGCTGTGTAGAAGCTTTTTAATTTGATATAATCTGATTTGTTCATTCTTGGTGTTATTTCTTCTGCAATTGGAGTTCTGCTCAGTAAGTCTTTATGCTTAGGTCCTTGAGAGTTTTCCCAGTTTTGCTTCCAGCAAACATGATGGCTCTATTTTTATTAATAGGTTTTTGATCTAATTTTAATACAGGGTAAGACATGTAGATCAAGATTCAGCCTTTCACATGTGGATAAACAGTTTTTACAACACAGTTGATTACAGAACCTTTTCTCCAGCATTATTGGACCTTTAGTGAAAAATTAGGTAGTTGAAGGTAAGTGGGGTTGTTTCTGCATTTTATATTCTAATGGTTGGTACGTCTAGAACCATGTTGACTTTACTAATGAAGCTCTGAGGTGGAACTTGAAATGTGTGATTCTAGAGCATCCTGCCTTCTCTCATCACCCAGAAGTGCTTTTTGGCTCTTCTGTGTCACTTCTGATTTCACATAAGTCTTAGCATCATTTTTTTAGTTCTGTAGAAAATGCTGGAGGGTCTTTGTATCAGGATTTAGTTAAGTCTTATGTAACTTAGCATAATATAATCATTTTGATGACATTAGTTTTGCCTATCCATCAATGAGGTATGCCTTTCAAATGGTTAATGTCCTCGTTAATCTTTCTTTTGAAGCAATGTAGTTTTCATTATAGAGGTCTTCACTGCCTTGATTAGTTTAATTTCAAGATATTTAATTTTTTAAGGCTACTGAGAAAGGGATTATTTTCCTGATGTCTTATTCAGTGGGTTCTTTCCTGGTTTATAGTGACATAAGTAATTTTTGTGTGTTTCTTTTATACCCTGGCATGTTGATGTATTTATTACTTCTAAGTCTTCACTTAGAACTTTTTGGATTATCAGTGAAAAGAATAATGCCATTTGCAAATAAAAATATTTTGAACATTTCTTTCATATTTGAATCCCTTTTATAAAAAGGAAATTTGTTAGTTCATTTATTTAATTCACTTACAAATGGTAGAACTTTCCACATAGCAAGGGAAGCTTTTTCAAGATTGATAGTGCCGCTGTCTAGATCTTAATGCAGTTATTTTCCTAGAATTCAGCCTTTTTGATGTATTATATGAAAGTCATTCTTGCCTTTCATATCCTCAGAGTATCTCAGAAACCACTGTGCTGTCATTTAGCTTGGAGAAAACGTTTCGTCTAACACCAGTCTTTTTCCCTGCAAAAATATCTATGACTCTCCCTACATGTTCAGTAAAATCTCTTTATAGAGCTTGCACTTAAAACTACAGGGGGATAAAAAAAAGCTGTTTTCAATAATCTATTTTTAATCCTACATTTGTTCTCTACATAACTCACATTATTTAGCTCAACTGGACATAGAAATAAAGCCTTGAGAGACATGATTTAATGTTTAAACAATATCTTATTCAGCTCTAAGCATCTAAAAATATGTCTCTTGTACTCTGACATTTTGATGGATTTATTAGTTTTGAAGACTTGTGAAGCATGTTTAATGATCAAAGAATTTCAGAGTTTGAGAAACCTGCTTGAAGATCGACTGTTTCATGGAAAGAAAAATCCTGGCAGAAGTTGTATGTGCAGTCCTTACATACTTCTACAAGAGAGAAAGGATTAATGATACTCATATTTTGTCTACCTAGATTTGCTTTCTGACTCCCCGACTATGGTTTGAGACCTAGGGTGAGCAAAATTTATGAAAGCTGAAAGAGAATGGCTTAAAAACCTTGATAGAAAACAGGAGACACATAAAAGCAATGTTTGGGGATAGACTTGACCAACATGAAGTACATGAGTTCTGAATGTTGGTATCATGGTATGTGTCTAGATCTACCCCAAAGGCTTCATGTGATCATAATTTTTTTTTTTTTTTGCAAGATGGTTAAATCCAGAGTATGTGATCGATTCCTAGTACAAGGTTGGGATTAAGGGTGCTAAGACTCAGAGTGGGTGATTGCTGGATCAGTCCAGTGATTGGACTGTCCTAATCCAGGTGGGTTGGGTACAATGTAAAGGACAGATAGTGTCTTATCTTATGTGCCCTTGTTTGCTTGCTTTGTCTACTTTCCTTTGCCATGAACTGCTGCCCCTTTGCCATGTGCAACCCTGCATGGGAGCCAACCAGCCAGTTACAAACTGTGAGCTAAGAAAATCTTTCCTCCTCTAACTTTGGGGATAATGGTGTAAAAATGTGCCCTTGCTGTGGGGGCATCCTCAGTAAGCACACCCAACTAAGTACCACAGCAGTGACTTGGTGGCAACTGGAGAGCTTAGTAGCTCCCTCCATGCTGCTTCCATTGCCAAGGCTCTGTGGTACTAAGAGTAGGAGCCAGTGATGGAAAAGGACTACAGAAACTTGAACAATAATGAACCCACATGTTCCCGACCGAACTCCATTCATTCTCATAACTCATAGCAAATCTCATTTTTAAAACCCACATAACAAAGTTCTAGGAAGCAGAAATATCTAAAGAGAATCAGGAAGAGAGGACACATTTTCTTTGAGACAGTTTGGAGGACTCATTTCTTAAAATTCTATGGATTAATTTCTGGACTCCCAAAACTGTGCTTATGAAGAATTCAAGGAGAGCAGAATACTTTGACAGGGACATGTGTTTGTTGTCTTCATTCTACAGCTAGAGAAATTCAAACAATGATCTTTGCCCTAGAGTCCCTGGAGTCCATACCAGGAGAACATTGGTTACATTTATAGCCTTCTTTGTACAACATATTGTTCAGAAGTCAATAAATGCTGTATTTGATAAAAGGTATCACTGTCCTCAACTATCTTGACTAATTATTAAAGAAGTTGGTCACTAATGACTTGTTTGACATTGAGACCTGAAAACAGTGCCAAGGTAATAGAAGTTAAAACATTACTAACAGGGAACCCTTCATTGCATTCTCAGTGGCAAACTTGAAGGTGATAGGTATCTTGAATCTCTGATATTTCCTGGCATGTACCCTGCCAAATTTTATTATTTATTAAAGATACACAAATAGAGGTAGTCTATTATTATTAAATAAGAGTATCCACCTCCACATGTTATACTGTTGTTTTAAATGTCCATAGGACATAATACATGCAAAAGAATGCTAAATTGTCCTGTAATGTGTTTTAAGTTGTTTTTCTTTAGCATAGCTCACAGTAATTTCCCATAACATTAGCAAATTGCATGTTAAGATAATTAAATTGAAAGATGCCCAGAGAACTGGAGCATCCTTATTTTTGGAGGTGTCTATGAATGTTTGAAGGGTAGGCTGGTATATAGGCCAGCAGACAGAGCGGGAAGACCTGCCCTCGGTGTGAGAAGACAGCACCCAGTGAACTGGAGCTCCACAGATATAGGTGTAGCAGAAGGGGAACCATGATACTCATTGCCTCTTGCTCAGGCATGCTCATTTTCTCCTACAGTGGGCTAAATTTTCGCTGTTAATTCCAGTTTCTTGGATGACGCAATACTATTTCCCAGCTCCAAAGCTTGCTGTAATCTCTTTGAAACAGTTTAACTTTTATGATCATGTGAGTTCATCATCTAGTGTGTGTGTGCATGTGTGTGTTTGTGTGTGTGCAAGAGACAGAGACAGAGAGAGACAGAGAAACAGAGAGAGACAGAGATAGAGAGGGAAAAAGAGATACAGAGAGACAGAGAGACACAGAGATAATCACATAACTCCTAGTATAAAAATACTCTTCCATGTGTATTTTTGCTAATTTCTTATTTTCACTAAATTATAAATTAGCTTTTATGTGGCACAGAGGACAACACACTTGGCATCATCCATGGTTTCAGCAGTCCTCTAGGGGTTTTGAAACATGCCATACAAAAAAAGGAACTACTGTATATGAAATATAGAACACTTTCTTAAAAATAGGCTTCATTCAGTCTTACTATAGGTAAACACAAGTTTTCCAAGTATGTTTAAGATGGGAAAAGTTGAAATATAATGTTCAATAAATAAATTATATTAAGTGCTGGTTGTGGTGGCATACACTTGTAATCCTCATACTCAAAAGTCTGAGGCCGAAAGATTAACATGTGTTCAAGGCCAGTATGGTCTATGAAGTGAGTTCAAGGTCAGCCTGAGCTGTGTAGTGAGATCCTGTCCCAAAAAAGAAACAAGTAAAAGAATAAAGCATATTAAAGTTTTCTCCTTACAATATTTTTACCTTAAAAGTAATGTATCAGTTGAAATCCCATTGCAAGTAGTATCTATAAATCACGTTGGAATTTATTTATTTATTTATTTATTTATTTATTTATTTATTTAGTATTTTAGGAAAGGTTCTACAGGCTGTTCAGGGTCTCACTACTAGATTGGACTCATAGTGATCAACCTGTTTACAGCCTCCCAGGAGCTGAGATTGGAGGCACACACCACCACGCCCAATCTCCTTTGCTGGCTCAGCGAGCCCTGAAGGCAAGGCTGGCACAACAGACCCAAGAATCAAACCCTTAGCCCCTGGGCCTGCTTGTACATGTTGGAAATTTTAATAATTAAGTTTCTGAAGATAATCATCAGCAATAAAAATAAAGTATACCTAATTTAGCATATATTATATAAATATAGAACTATGCATATGCTTAATATATATACATGATATATAGAATATTTTGACAGAAGAAATATGTTTCAAAATAATTACAACCAAGCTAGAAATTACTCTAGTAGTCCAAAAAAGCAATAAGCACATTTAAAGTTGGTTTTAAAGACTACAAAATACTGGCAAGCTCAGGACCCTAAGTTCAATCCTCACTACTGCAAAAATTAATAATAATAATAATAATAATAATATACTGCAAAATAGATGAAGGTTCCATGGCCCATGGACATCAGGAAATTGCATAGCATAGGCCACTTCTGAGCTGAAGGCTGTGAGCCATAATTGGTTGGCCAATGCATAGGAAAGCAAGTGCGTCTCAAGAGTGAGAGATATAGAGTCCACAGAAAGTGCACACGGCATTACAAAACCAAAATTCAACAGCCAGTAACATTCCTGCACATTACTGACAAACTCACCAAGAGGAAAGTGAGGAAAACTGTACCCTAAGTGGATGCAAATAGAGGCTATACTCGTATGTTAAATAAATCACACTTATTTGTATAAATATTGTATTGTCTCCCTAGTGTATGAATCTAAAAGAATAAATACAAGCTGAAAAGTATAATAGATGTAGCAAAATGAAAAGGAACTGAATAAAGAATAAACAATGAAGGAGAGGGAAGAGAGAAAAGATATGGGGAAAAAAGAAAGGGGAAAACCATGCAAGTTCATAGACAAGAGAGCTGGGATGGTTGCATTACTCATTTCCATCAGTCTTTGGAAAATAGAGGTTAATATTTAAAAATATTTACTTTGACTAACTCTACATGTTAGTCTGCTATCTGAGTAACTGCATCAAAGATAGCAGTGTGCAACACAAAACCACAGCTGAACATCTCTCATCTTGTTCTTCTAAATGTGTATTGCAACTAATGGCTTATCAGGTATTATTATACTCTCTTTAAAATAAATTAAAAACAATAAAGTAAAAAGGTCAATGAAATTATTAAACAATTCGGAAAGAAAGTGTTAATATTCAATTGTTTGTCGAAACCAGAAACACATTAGATGATAAAACTATGTAATATGACAGCTATTATTAAATGGCTATTTTTGCTTTAAAATATATATTCCACATGTATTGATATATGTTACTATTTCTGTCTAGCTTTTGTTTTTTGTTTTTACACTTTAAAATAAAATAACATTTAATTGATAACTTAAAAAAAACAAACAAATCTTATTCTAACGAGTAAGTGAAAGACCACTATAATGAGAATGACAGAAAAAGATTATTAAAGAGAATATCAGAAAACTGCATATGCAGAATTTTTTTTTTTTGTCTTTTTGAGACAGGGTCTTGCTATTTAGTTGAGGCTGGTCCTGAGCTCACTTTTGTAGCCCAAGCTGGTCTCGAACTCGCACCAATCCTTCTGCCTCAGCCTCCCAAGTGCTGGGATTACAGGCGTGAGCCACCACACCAGGCTATGCAGAATGTTTTGGATTAGTGCAATGCCAATTTCTGCTGGTCTTTTAAAGGGAGTAATTAATGTTTATTTCATTTTATTCATATTACTTTTTCTTTAGAATTCCTTACAAACTTTTTGTTATTGTCTTATCTTATTTTTTCTTTAAACCAGACTTTCTTGATCATACATGATGATCTGCACCTCTAAGTTGGAGACAATGTTATGCAACGCAGCAGCCATTGTTGAATTCCTCTTTGTTTAGTGAAATTTTGTATCATTTTTAATGCTGTTTTTTTTTGTTTCACTATTTTGTATTCTTTAAAACATAACACAAAAGAAAATGCAAAGTCAGCCTCTTTCCATGGATAGCTAGAATCAATATAGTCAAAATGACTCTACACTCATGACCAAGTTACAGAAATTAAAAAAAGAAAAAGTAAGAAGAGTTCTGGTGGAGGCCACATCACCCACACCCCTTCCTGGATGTGACCACATGGATGATTTTGATGACAGAATAATTTCCGATTGCATTCTCTTCTGTTACCATGTTGTTTTTGTTATTGTAGTTGTTTATTTTTTTTATTTTTAAAGAGAATAAAAAATCACTTCAAAAGGCCAAAATGGCCATATTTCCAAAGCTATTACACAGATTTAATGCATTCTCATCAAAACACCGATAGCATGACTTACAGAGCTAGAGAATACAACATTAAATTCATATGGAACCAGAAGAGACCAGGATAGCAAAAGCAATTCTTGGTAGAAAAAGAAAGGCAGGGGTATCATAATCTAGACTCCAAATTATATTATAAAGCTACAGTGACAAAAACATCATGGTATTGGGGAAAAAAAAAAAAACAGAATAATGTATCTATAGAACAGAAGAAAACACCACCTCCAGGCACATTCAGTTATGTTACCTTTGATAAGTAGTGCCAAATCCCTTCTCTGAAGGAAAAACAGCCTCTTTAACAAATGAAGCTGGGAAAACTGGTATTTACATGTCAAAGATGGAAGTTAGATACGTTTCTCTCACTACTCCATTGAACCAAAAGTGGATAAAAGATCTAACTATTAGATCAAAAACAATGTACTGGAAGACAGAATAGGCAAAAGTCTTGACATAGATGTAGGCAAAGACTTTCATCAAAATACCACTATCATGCCGGGCATGGTGGCACACGCCTGTAATCCTAGCACTCGGGAGGCTGAGGCAGGAGGATTGGTGTGAGTTCAAGACCAGCCTGGGCTACAAAAGTGAG
>PVJA010001246.1:25841-98478 GCA_004027025.1 Myocastor coypus | reverse complement strand
TATAAAGAATTTTAAAGACTTAGGTTCCCAAATGTAACAACCAAGTTAGGAGGTGCTATCTGATATGCATAGGCATCTCTGAAATGAAGAAATACAAATAGAAAATAAATGCATTAAACAAAGTTCAATGTCTTTGGCTATTTAAGAAATAGAAATTAAAACCATGCTGAGATTCCATCTCACTCAGAAAGAAGGGCTACTGCCAAATAATTGATCAACGATAAATCAGGTGAGGCTGTATAGAGAAAGAAACACTTCTATATTGTTGGTGGGAGAATGCACTAATATGGTTACTATGAAGATCAGTATGAATACTGCTCAAAAACTTGAAAATGAAAGTTTTATTTGACACAGATACTGTCTTTATTCCCATTCTAGGTAACCTCTCCAAACCGCTAAAGATATCCTACTACATTGATGGTACCATGTTTATGGTAGCAGAGTTAGTAATACCTAAAGCTTGGGAACAGCCTATATGTCCACCAACAGGTGGATGAATAAAAATGTGGTATTTATGCAAAATGAACCTCTACTGTGCCATAATGAAAGAGAAATTTGAATGATTTGTAGAAAATGGATGCACCATACCAATATAATTCTAAGTGAAGTAACAGACATATAAGCTTAAATATCACATAGCTTCTCTTATGTGAAATCTCTTATCTATTCCTCAAACCCCACCCATAAAATATATAGCTAAATTACAATAATACCATATATACATAGTAATCAAGCACAGCCCATGTATCTAAAAGTGTATCTTGACATAATACAGTTATCTTACATGTTTTAGATATTGTTTGACTACTAGTATGTTTTTTTTAATTTTTATGTATGATAATTAACTTTATAAGATCTTGAAAGATAAATAAATAAATCTGATGGTGGAAAAATAAGAGGAAGATGGAGGATGAGGACAGAAGGAAGGGAACTGAGACGTGGTCTATGCAGACACCGATTCCCTACAATGATCATTACGTGCGTGTACTGTGAACATGTGCCAATAAAAGTTAAAGAATTAAGATATAAATTGTCACCTTCTAAGGTCAACATGCTTCGGGATCACATCATGTTAAATTCTGGGCTCTGTGTAATGTTTTGGACAGTGTGCAAAAGAAGAGTCTTCAAATGTCTAATTCTTAGGCCTCCTCAATAGATACATATCCAGAGAGATAAGCAAAGAGAAAAAGGCTGAGCAATTAAACTGTAAGTTTCTGTTAGAAAAAAAAAAATATTTGATTGTTTTTGCAACACAAAATCTGCCCATGCGCACTTATTCAAGGAAGTAATGTTTTTATATGCTTGACAGGGTAGTACTTTTGTATTCTTTCCCAAAGATTTAAAAATTTTTGAAATCCAAGGAGGTAAATCACACAAAGATCATGGCTTTCCATCACTAGGAGATTGCATATAAATAAGCTCTTTCAGTATGTAAACATTAGGAGAGTTGGTAACTCTGGGATACGCATGCAAACATGTACACCGATGAGGATGAGTTTCACGCAGTAGGCCACACAGAGCTTCCCTAGTTTTGAGCTCCTGTCGCATTGACCTTTGCATCAGAAGTTGGGCTTGAAATTCATTCATCTGGCAGGCAGTGCCCTTTAATGGAAGTTACTTGCCTCTGAGAGTGAGAGAGAGAAAAAAGGAGAATACAAGTCTTGTAGTTTTAAGATGTTAACACAAAGATGTTTCTCTGTTAGGGGCGATTTTTCTTTCTCTCTCTTTCTTTCTTTCTTTCTTTCTTTCTTTCTTTCTTTCTAAGATTCTTACATATCAATCTTCCCTTGAGAAAGCAAAATGTAGATAATGAGGCCACATTTTTCTGTTAAAATTTGTTGTGTCCATAAATGGAAAGTGCTCCTAATTTTCACACAATCATTTCTTAGTGTGAGCTAATAGCTGTTCAGAGTAGAGGCATTTGTTGGCTCGTTAGGTTTATGGAAAAACAGTTAAGCCAGCAAAATATCATTTCTGGAATTAAGCTTTGCGTAGAAATTCAAGACATGGAAAGTAAGGAAGACACTTAAACCAAAGAAATTAAAGCTTCTTTTAAATTTCAAAAATCTCTTGTTGTTGACAGGTGATATCTGGGGTCTGTTATGAAAGAGCAAACCTTTAATGTGTAACTGATGTCATCAGAAGGGGATCCTAAAACAGAAGACAATAGCAGAATGGTGGGATGTGCATTGTACACTGTGATACCATCAATAAACCTCGACTATCTTGGCTGACTTGGCTAGAGTTTCACATGACATCATAGTAGGGTGCTCACACGTTGGAAATTATAGACTGAACATTGAAATAGGCTGATGAGATAACTCAGCAGTCTAAGGTGCCTGTTTAGGTAAGCTTAGGCAAAGAACAGGGACCTCAGTTCAATACCTGGCACCACACGCCATGCCAGAAGTGCCCCCAGGGTCACACACACAAAAAGAGCTTGTTATCTAAATAAATTCACACAGGCCGGGCGTGGTGGCTCACACCTGTAATCCCAGCACTCGGGAGGCTGAGGCAGGAGGATTGGTGCGAGTTCGAGACCAGCCTGGGCTACAAAAGTGAGCTCAAGGCCAGCCTCAACTGCATAGCGAGACTCTGTCTCAAAAAGACAAATAAATAGATAAATAAATAAATAAATTCACACATAATAATTCACCCACTGCTACACAGAGATATCAGTTTGAATTAAATGGACAGTTTTATGTAACACTCAGGAAAATAAAAACATCATCAGTGTCTTCACTAAATTGATAAGTGAGGACAAGAAAAATTCACTCAAAATAGCCAAGCTTTAACATCTCACAAAATAATTATGTGTTCAAAAGTAATGTGATCTAAATATCTTGGTGGCATAGTTGCAATTTGTGCAACCTGGATCCTCAAATCCCACCCATAAATAATTACTAAATAGTCTCAGACACTTCACCATTATCATTATGGTTAATCTTGGTTGTCAGCTTAATGAGATTGAGAAATATCCAGAAAATTAGGAAAGCACAATTCCGGGGGTTTCTGTGAAGATATACTGTGCAGTAAACCAATGCGGGAGAGCATCACTGAACGTATGCAGGGTCAGCTCCCAGAGCGGAGTGAAGATGTACAAAAATGGAGGACCTGCAGCTTCTGGTCCTCGCCCTGTCTCTGCCTCTGGTCTACCACGAGATGAGTGGCTTTCCTCCAACGCATCCCTCCATCACGATGTGCGTCATTTGCCACAGGCTCATAGTTATGGAACCACCCACCATGTGCCGGAGCCCCTAACACCATGAGTTTGTATAAGCTTCTCCTGTTGGGAGTTGTTATTCTCAGTCATTTGTCACAGCAGAATGCTGAGAAACAGTTATCTATTGTCCCCACAACAAAAAGTAGAACAAATTCTATGCCCAGCCAAATCACTACTTTTCACCATGACTGAGATGAGTGCTCCACAATGTGCCTGTTACTAACTGAGTCATTACCTGACAATGGACTCAAGTGGTCAAAGTCCTGGGTGGACTTCACTCTAATGCATCTACCAGGGCAGCAGCGCTGCCCAGCAAAAAAAAAAAACAAAAACAAAAACAAAAACAAAAAAAACAGTTATCAAATTACTGCAAATTGAAATGAGAAAAGTTCTTGTGTCATGGCTCCTTATTCTATAAAGGACAAAACTGAGCCATAACTAGTAAAAGTACATTAACTAATAGCAAACCATGTTAGCTTAAGCTAAAAGGCCTGAAGAAATCTCAAGATATAAATTGGTAGATCCGCACTCTTTAGTATGCTATTTTAAAATTATTGTATAAATGAAGAGAAGAGAAGGCAGGTATTTAGACTAAGACATACAGAAAAAATGCAGCATTCATGGACTGAGCCATGTAACCATTTTTATGTTATAGAAGTAATATTTGAAGCTATCATGATATTAAAAGGTAGACACTTTATTCATACCTAAGCACCACAAATGGAATTCTAAGTGTTCTTTGCAGCTTGCAAACAGATACAAATAATCAGATGCATTGAGCTAGCTAATTTGCTAATGGAATATTTGCTCAAAGGCTAGAGATACACAGAAAAAACCTTCAATTAACCTTTGAAAACAAAAAGAATTATTTCCTGGAAGGTTTTCGGGCTTAATTATTGATAGAAACTTAAGGGTAAATCCAAACCATGACATTAAACACTCTTTATCTTTATATATCACCTCTTGTTTGGGAAGCAAGACAACTCTGTCTGCTGCACTGTTTTCTTAAGAAATAGGAAAAAAGTAAAGATCAACACAAACTTTCTTCAAAAATTGAATTTCGTTGCTCCATGAGCTCAAGTAATATTTCTTCCAGTTAATATGAGATATGAAGAAGATATTTTGTTAATTACTTAAAATGCTTTCCTTTTACAGTAACTTAGAAATTACCATTTTCTTTATTAAAAGGCTATTAAAATATAACTAAGTTTAATCAAAAGAAGCTATGCAAAACTCAATATGGTATTACAAAAGCTGCAGCAATCTAATCGGTTAACACAGGTTGTTTGCAGGACATAGTTGATCATGGGTATTTCATGGTACTTTATGGATGACACCCTGCTGCACACTTCATATAAGTGGTTTTCAACAAATAAAATAAGGCAACTTTTATTTATCATATGCTATGTATCTGGGACACGAGACTTTTAATAAATACTTTTGGATAAATGAATCTCAGGAATTTTGCCAGAAAAGGTAAATAGACATTGTCATTTAGCTTTATGTTTAGGTACAGTAGATTGAGAGTTGCTCAGTATTGTCCAGTGATATGAATTCTGGATTTACATTTAAGCCTGGATTTTTATAAATCATAAAAATGTTTTAACCAAAAGTGTTTGATGAATATTAAATATGAATCTAAGTAATTATCTTAAATTGTCCAGCATCTCCACGATGTAGAGTCCCTTTATGTCACTACAAGTGAGTAGAATGGGGAAATTAGTTGCCTGAAAAACATGTCAGAATTTATTATTATCTAATAGTAGGATATAATGAATAATGTGAAAGACTATCTCCTTCAAAGTCTCTTTCTACACCATAGAATTCTTTCTTTTGCAAGCTGTTAAAATTTCTGTTAATGAAAGACTAATTTATGCTCATAATTTTCCTCTTTCAAAAAGAAAATAGTCAGTAGAAAATATTAAATAGGTTTCCATTTATTCTTTAAAGTGGACTGATTTAATAAAATTGCCTCCATCCTGCTGGGATAAGTCCCCAGGAAGAAATGCACACTTAAGTTGAGATGCTTATGTCTTTGGCAGGAAGTCGGAAGAGCCCTTCCTGAGAGGGCAAGCTTGGGTAGGTACCTCATGCAGCTCTGTGAATGTGGTACCGCCAGGTCAGGCAAGCAGTCGCCTGAGTTTGGAAGAAGAGATAGGAATGATTTGGAGAGGGAGTGCAGGAAGAGAGGGTAGAGAGAAAAACATATAGAATATCTAGCTTGGTGACTAAGATCATGATTTGTCTCCAAGCTACTTATAAGAACACACAAATCACGTCCAGACTTCTACTAGAAAATTCTAATCCGTTCACTGAATTCATAACTTGCAGAAGCAGGCCTTATCATTTTGTATGGCGTAACTTTGCCAATGAAATTACATGTTTACAGTAAAGATCACAGCATATGTCAGCAACTGTGCATTTTCAGGGAAGTATGTCACAAACAATGATGCACGCACTCCTATCAAGTCACATGCAGTGTTATTTATCAAGACTGTGGGTTTCTATTCAGGAAGCATTGGATGGCAAAGCAAAATGCCTACTATGTGCAAGAATTCACCTCGCTAGATTCTTCAGCCTGCTGTAATGGACTGCTATAAACTGGATTGCTTAAAACAATAGAGATTTATCCTTTCATAGTTTTACAGACAAGAGTTCAAACTTAGCATGTCGGCATGGTCCTGCTGTTTTTGAAACTCTGGGTAGGCTTTTTCTTTCCCTCTTTATTTTATGTTGGTAGCCATCAAGCCTGGCTTTTCTTTATCTTATTAACTGGCCCTCTGGTCACTGTCTCTGAAGTTATGAAGCTCCCTCTCTATGTCTTTTTTCTAAACATTGCACATTTTCGCTTCTCTTGAAGACATCAGCACTTACGAGATAAGCTTGCACACTCAGTAACATCTTTGCCATTGCATTATATCTGCAAAGATTATATTTCCATAGGAACTCTGTTCAGGTACTTGGTGCTAGAAGTCTAGAAATTTCTTCTGGTAAGCAATAGAATTCAACCCATAAAACAAAGTATTTTAACACTGAACAGTGTGAACTACCACATAACTCTTGATTGATAATAAGGAGTCCCTGTGACCATCCACATCAAGGCCTTACAGAGCTCAGAGTGCAGGGGTAGTGCCATGGTTGTCTTTTACATGCCTCATGTTCCAACAAGATCAAAGGCTTAAACAAAGAGCTAGAATGTTTCCAAACAAGACCGCAATTCATTAAACTATGAAAAGTAAAATTACATGAAATTTTAATTAATTTATCCTAACACTGGCAGAGTAAAAAAAAAGAGTAAAACATCTATACAAGAAGAAAGGGAACTATATATATAGCACTATAATGTATTTACCACATTTAATATTTTTGCAATATTTCATATGCCTTTCCAAATCTCATTGTTTTTATGGCTTGCTCTGTATTCTGCATTCATGAAATCTTCTGTGTTCTTTATATTTCACAATTGCTGCCGAAAGACAAGATCTTCTATGTATTAAATATATTATTATTTGTTGTCATCCATGAACAAAGGGTCTTCCCATATGTAATACACAAAATTTTGCCTAGGAAATAAAATCCAAAGCAGTCATCAACGTGGATTTCCTTGCTTGGCTAGATTTCTTGTGGCCTTAGAAGATGAGCACATCATTACTCAGTTTTAGTAGGACTTTACATTGTCAGAGAGTTCATGTTTTATAGTCTGTGGGACTCTAGCAATTGACTGCAAATCCAAGTCACCATCTCATATGTTTACCAACTTAGGAGATAGTCTGATGTAACGTGTATGAATCCTTGAATATATAGGCATGCACGAGCCACTGCACATGCTTGTGCATGTGTTTAAAAACTAGTTTCTTGTCAAGAAGACTGTTAACAGTATGGGTGCTGGAGCAGACTGTTTTCACACCATCCAAATGAGACTACAAGTCATAGGGCCATATGCTGTGTTTTTTTAGACATCCGATTTATTGCCAGGACACATCAACCCACATGGAGCCTATAACTATGATTTTAATTTGCATTTCCATTAAGTTATCTCATTACGGCTTTCACTGGGTGGACAAATGGCTTAGGGATAGACTTGTATTTGATGTGGAGGCAAAGGTGTGAAGATCAACAAAGGTTTGTTTAGAGTAGTCCAGGTTGGTGAGGTCTTTATTTCTACCTTCCTTGTTGTGAATTTGTAATTTTTCTCTGCCAAATACACCTTTGTCACTAAAATAACTCAGAGCTGAAAGTTAACAGAAGTTCACATTGGAAGGATAGATTGATAGAAACATTTCTACCACTCTACACTAATTTAAAGGTTTCACTTACTCTAAATAGATTCCATGATTTATTTACAAAATTTTTATGAGGAAAGGAAATGTGGAGTGAATTTACAGTGTGAAATATATTGCTTGGTTTTGTCAGATTTTTTGTAATCAATATTTTTTCTACATATTTATTGCAATAAAAGAATCCCTTCTCATGCCTAGGTATAATAACTAAGTTTCTGAAATTTGTGCTAAAACAGATCAAATACTCAATATTTTCATATTGTTTAAATTATTGGCCCCTAATTTACTTCTAAGCATTGTGTACTATCAATGCTTGTTCATCATAATTGACTTCTTTCTATTTGAAGCTGTGTCGTGGTCCACAAACAATATCCCTTAGCTTTCATATTTCATTGTAAGCAGTAGCGCTGAGGGTGTACACATCCAGGTATCCATGGAGGGGGCACGTGCAGAAGGGTCATTGTTTAGGATCTGGGGCTTTCTGATGATTACTGAGTACTTTTCTAGGACATGATCTGCTTTCCAAAGTGTACATAGAAAAACTGAAAAATGAAGATTAAAAACAGAAAGAAATAAAACATAATTATGCACAAAATGCTACTGCAAGGAGTTCTCTTTCTGTGGGGTTGTATTAAAGGGCCAGCATCCCGCGTGCTTCATATTGTCTGAAAAAAAGAAAGTGAAAAATGAGCAAGTCATGGATTTTCAGTGCTCTAATGACTTATACTAATGTATTCCTTCATCTAAATACAGATTTCTATTTAAAATTCAGTATGCAGGGGTATTATGAATTCCAGTTTAATGGATTCCAAATAATTGCCCTTTAGAAATGATGAATAGCTGTTTAAATCCACTGATAAGAATATACTATTGCTCTCTGAACAATAGGCTTGCCACATTTACGGTGACATATATTCCTGAAATTAGTTTATTAATTTTTTATTGATATGCAAAGCCAGACCCGATGACAGATAGAAAATAACCCTTTTCTAAGAAACCTCAACTTTTCCCTGAAAATGTTGCTTGGGCTTCTTCCGCATGACAAAGGAGCACAGTGCCAGTAGCTTTCCTATAGGAAGCCAGGCTCAGGAGATGGGGGTGATGCTCCTCTCCTCCCTCTGTCCTGGTTCTTTTTTGGTTTGCGCAGTCCAAAAAGATGTGCTTCCACTGCGAGCATAATGACCAGCGATTTCCAAGTCCTCAAAGATAAACCTTTCTGAACTTCCTAGTGGTTATCACCCAATGCCCTTAAAAAGACTCCCAGGACTTGTCTCTTACTTTAAAATGGAGTGGAAGCAAGAAAGGCAGAGCTATTCAAATTAAAAATGCATTATTCATTTCCCGTATGAAGCAATGACCTAGGCTTCTTTTTTTTATTCTGTCCCTTATTAGAATGGATGAGTTTCTATATTAGTCAAAAAATAAAATAGTGAAAGTCACGGTCACAACACATGTAATAAATGCTGTTCTACCCTGAAGGAAACTATACGTTCACTACTGAGGTGCTAACATTTTCTGTACTAGTAAATAATTATCCTTTAAAATCTATATCATCACACTTTTGGATGTATTCAAAAACATGCATTCATTTACACAGGAAACGGAATGTCTGAGCTGTTTCTAAATGAAATTAAAATAAGCGAGGCAAAGGACAAATCCAGTCCACTGTTGTTCCCTCTGTGGCTAATACCTGCCTCCACCATCTTTGATCCTATGCCAATGGAATGTCAAGAAAACTGTATGGGGACAAAAACTGCTCTTCACAAAGTGAAAACCGAATGCTCTTCCAGGAGGAGCACAATGTACTCCAGACTTTGTATGATTCTTTGCTCCCTGCTGGCTGATTTATAAACTCATTCTGCTTAAGGCACTATTTACATTTTAGAACAGTCTGTGAATGATGTATATAGAATACAGATTTCTATATATAGACTGTTGGATACATCTATGTAGATAAACACATGGGAAACACAGGCAGACTGCAATGAACAGACATTCCCAGTCTGTGCCCAGAATATTGTATAGGATAATATGAATTACCAAGAAGAAAACCCCTCAGAATTCCCATTTCACCTCTGTCATCAATATTAATAAAACACGCTCACTGCCCCTATAAGAACTGCTCGGCAGGACGCAAAGGGCAGGACAAGTGAGGTAAAGCGGGTTTCATTTTCTGCAAGCGAGCAAATGACACCATCACTTTGTTGCCCTAAATCCCACCTAAGATGGAGGGAGAGAGAAAGCCATATTAGAGCCACCAAGAATATGGCAGGAAGGAGGAGGCCTGCTTTTGTCCTGTCTGCACACTCGTGTGCAAAACCCGGGGCTCATAGTGCTTGCGATTTTTTTTTTTTTTTCCTCTCATGCACAAGGTGATGCTCTCCTTCTCCAGGAGCTTGAAGTCTTCCTGGGCGCTGCTGTCTGGTCTCCACCCGGCCATGCCAGGAAAGAATGGCCCCTCTGTTCTCCTGCGTCCTTCGCTGCATTCAGCTGCCCTTTCAGGTCTGCTAACTGCTGCTGTACAACTTCGCTTTTATGCTCTGCTGACGGGTTTTCTGAAGCCAGACGGTTTCTGAAAAGGGGGTCTATTTGCATAAACAAAGCCATGTGAGGAGGTCTACCAGAGACAAAATCAGAATTCACTCAAGCAGATCTTCCTGATTCTCTCTCTCTCTCTCTCTCTCTCCCCCTCTCCCTCCAGCTAACACCTCTTCTAGTTACCATCTGTATGATAAAATGGCCAGGAATTTGAATATTTCTTTCCCTCTTCCTCCTGTGTCCAGTTTTCTGAAACAGGTCAGAAATATATTTTATTTTCTGAGTTCCTCTGAAGACAATCCATAAATAGACTATGGTATGAGCAATGAGGAATGTGCTGCGAGTTAAATGAGGGCAGGAGGCCAGCTACGCATCAGCTGGCCGCAGCTTTCCATTCCATTTGTCGCAGCAGCCTCATGAAAATGCAGACCCAGGCCCCGTCTGTGGGCTCTGTGATTGCAGGTCACTGTGCACAGGGCCTCAGCACCGGGGACCTCGCAGGGCGGTGCTCTTGTCTCTGCTCCCTTCAGCCCTTATCTTGGCTCCAACCCACAGAAATAAACCAAAAAAGATGGGCACCACGCTCAGAACAGGCTGGGGCTGCATTGCAAATAAGGCTGCATAAATAAAACAAAGAGGAACATTATAAAACCAGTCACACCAATGGTGAACCCTGACATGGAGTGCTCAGGATTTTTTTTAAAAGCAAATCCAGTTTCAGAGGTGGTCTTGTGATAACACTGAGAATTTTACAGATAAGAAAATCTCAGTGGTTGTAAATTTGTGCTGAGGCAAACCATAGCTACTAAAATAAAATAAAATAAAATAAAACAAGCAAAATCATACTTATTATCCCTATCATTGGGAACAACGCACATACTGTAATTTCATTTAGATCTTTCTTTCATTTTCTGGAATTAAATATCATTATGTACTATCAGATTTAGAGAAATTCTTATTTCTCTAAGAAAGAAATAACCTCTTTATTTTCTTCCATTTTGCTTTTTTTTTTTTTTTGATTAGTTTCAGATATAAACCACTGTATCACTACCAACTAGAGACATTCTTTTTATCCTTTTAAAAATGTCATGATTTGTGCCTGCACATACTTCTTATAAAAGACTTCTTGGGGTTACAGCTGATTCCAAATCTCTAGCAAAAAATATGCACAATGAGCACAACTATATTCTCACTCAAAGAAGGAAGACGCTTCTTCATGAAAGGACGTGGCACTCAGTATGGATTAGCTCTCCCCAGCCAAACCTAGCCAGTCACTGAGCCACTAGCCAGCACAAAGCCTACTCTGATAGAAAAGCCTAGTATGGGCATGCTCATGAGCTTAAAGTGCTACTTTAAAATACAAACCTAACTGAACAATTTGGAGGATACTGCAAGACGATTTTGTTACAGTGATAAGTAGTAAAAGGAAAGATAAAAACTAACTGTTCTGCCTTTCTATATTCCATGTCAGAGGGGAACATAAAAGAGAAAAAAGGAGGTTCCTCTTGGTAGAAATATTAAATTTGCAGTCTCCCCATGTTGTGGACTCTCATGCAACACTGAACCTGGCATTGACTTGTATTTGTTGAGTATTTCTTCTATGATATTCTAATGACACTCGTGGTGGGAGCACTCCAGCCCACCTAGAAGCTCATGTTGAGGCCGGAGAGATAGCTCAGCAGGATAACCACCTGCCTGGCAAGTGCAAGGCCCAGAACTCAGTCCTCAGCAAAACAAAACAAAACAACTGCTGTTGTGGTTGAGAGCTGAAGATCTGGAGTATCCTCTAAACATTTCCTGCATTTGGATTGGAGGCATGCTGTATTTGTCAGTGGATTAGACTGCTGAGGAATTAGCAACTGACTTGCTTTTAAGAAGTGAGGCCTAGTTGAAGCTGTCGCTGAGGCCGTGACTCAGAAGTGAATCTCTCCCTCCCAGCTACTCCCTCTGTCTCTGTGACCCAGCTTCTATGACTTGAGGGCTCTTGTCTGTCCTGCCCCCTTTGCCTTACCCTTCTTGCCTGGAGCCAGCCAACCACAGACTGTAGCTGGGAGCCAAAATGAGAAACTGTCTCCCTTTGATTTGGGGTCAGCAAGTGTTTTGTTCCAGGGATGAGTAAGGAACTAAGCCAAGACATTGTACCAAAACAAACCACAAAACAAAGGGCAAACCTGAATCTGATTGTCCAAGGTTTTTAGATATAAGAGATGCAAACATAAAACAAACTTGACAAGTGATACTACAGGGGTAAAAATCAGGAAAACAAGTACTATCACAGGATGGCTGACCTATAAAAAAATCTAAACAAAAAAATACTTTTACAGAGGAGAAATGGATAAGAGAGAGGTCTGGTTCTCATAGGTCTCCACAGATGACCCTTATTTTGATACCAACTCAAAAATCTAGAAACAAGGGGCTGGCTTGATAGCTCAGTAGTCTAAAGCACCTGCTTAAGCAACCACAGAGACTGTGGTGTGATCCCTGGCACCACATGCTGCACCAACCCCACCCCAGGGCAGGCTGAGCTGGCCATGATATAAATTAAATACATACATATATACATACATACATACATACATACATACATACATACGGGGTTTTTTAATTTTCTAGTAACTCGGTAATTAGTTATTAAAGAACATGTATAAATATTAAGGTAAACTACAAAGCAATTTAGGAAATGTGAACTTGACCAAGTATTTGGTGATAATTGAGAAATATTCCAACTTTAGATGATAAAAGTATTGTAGCTATATCTTTAAGGATCAGTCAACAAGTTTTAGAAACAGTGAAATATTATATGTGCAAATGAAATAATGCACCAGCTGGAATTAGCTTCAACATAATTAGAGTTAGGAAGGGTCCATATTATCTGCTTATTGGCATGAATCAATAATTATTGAAGTTGGGCTTTTAGGTAAAGCAAGTTAGGCAAGCTTATTTTTATATGTGCTTAGATGTTTTGTCATGAAAAATATTGAGGCTCATATAAGTAGTGACACTACATAAATAGGTGATATTTTTTTTCTGCTAAATTTATATAAAGATTAAAACATAATTAACATGAGGGACTGGCCCAAGGAGGAGTAGCAGGTAATCTAACAAACTGCCAAGCTGAACAGCCCAAACATGATTTGTGCAACAGACCAAAGTATATTAGGCTGTAAGAAACTTGGAGTCTGGAAAAAAAAAAAAAAAAAAAAAAACCTATTCTTTTTCTGTAGCAAAATGTTTGCTACTATTATATTATTTATATATTTATTAACTTAGAGCATTTATTTTGAACTGTTATGACTGGAAAAATTTAGCTCTATTAAAATGTAAAAACTTATAGTGTAAGAATTTAAGAGCTCTTTGCTACTAAATTCTACCAGCTGTAGATTTTCTGCATACTAGCACTTAAATATTATTTTTAGAACCTTTCTAAAAATTATTTTGGTTATCAGAATATTACATGTGTAGGTAATATTGCTACCTAAAAAATTGTGCTTTTTACATAAAAGATGGTTAAGCAGTAAATAAGTATATCTTTAAATGAAATAAGCTCTTTGAAAAAAGGCTTTCACTCCTAGAATTAATCACAAATGAGAACAAAGGCTCACGTCCATCAAATGTTCCATAAATCAACTTGTCTCACTTTATCTCATTCACCCATCGCGGTGGCTCCATGAAGCGGTCTGGAGGAGACCAGGCTCTGTGGGTCCCACTCAGCTGCACACCTGAAGAGCAGTCTCTGACTATCTGCTGTTAGTCCAATCATCAAGGCTGGTTGCGCAGTGAGTAGCCTCAGAAGAGACATCATCTCCCTGGAAGAGTATAAGTTTCCTTGCTGTCCAGAACAGGAAGATCATGGTTCTTTCCAGAGTAAAGTTTGAGTGTCTTGGCTTACTCTGTGCCTTAGCACAGACTGGGGTTTCCTGAGTTCCGGGTCCCGCAGCCAGGGCCCAGACTCACTGTGCTGCAGCGTGCGCCTAGGCTGGTCCTCCTCACTTCCACAGCGTACATGAGAATTGGCTCAGACTTGAAGTCCGCGCCGCCTGCTGTGTCCGAAGGAATAAAAGCTTTGTCTCTGGCCCCAAAGGCTCCTATCTTCTGCTAACAGTGGCCACCTACGATAGTATAATCTGTTGCCTTGCAGAAATACAGAAAGTTGAGAGCCTCTTTGATGCACATGAGTGTTTCTGGCAATAAGCTAATTTTTTTTTTTTTTTGGAAGTGAGAGATGAATCCAGAAGCAAATGCTGTCATCCAACCAGTGGGTGAAGGAGGAGGAGGTGCCTGCTACACAAGCTACTAACAAAGATTTAGAACTTGAGGGATATGCAAGAGGACTGGAGGATAAAAAGCTTAATAAAACTTTAATTTTGCCCACTCATCTGCATAAGAAGAGAAGCATCAAGAAGTCCCAGTACTCCCACACCAGGAGCTTGTCTCCCCAAGCTGTGTGCGGCCACAAGGGAGGCCTTGCTTCCTCCATGGAGCTACTTCCTCCATTAGAGCCTCTGAAGAGGTCTCACTTTCCCCTGGACTTAGCTCCTCAAGGAAAATGATAGGTATGAGCTAGGCTAAAGCTTCCCTATCTCCAGTAGGAACTGAAGAAAACATGAGTGAATGTGGCTGAGCATGCTGGGAAGCTCTGAGAACAGAGAACTGTGATTTGTAGGTCCATTAGATATGGGCAGCAAAGACAGCCAGGCATGTGGCCTGAGGTCTGTGGGCAGAAGCATGCAGAGTCACCTGATTTGGTCTATGAAGGGTCCATAATGGGGCTGAGAGGCTACTATAATCTGCGAATGGGCCCTTTGTACCAATTCAGTAGTCAAGTTCTTTCTCCATCTAGATATGTACATAAACTGAGTTTCATAATTGTGCTTTCTTGTCCTCTTAGTGTGACAAGACAATCTTCTGTCTGGGGTAGGTACATATGCAAAGGAATAAACTAAGAAATTAAGCTTCAAAATCTTTTTTCTATGCTTTTCTGGTGCAGAATGGAGAACAGCTGTCTCTGTCTCTCATCTAGAGGTCTCACTATGGACCTAACATCTCATCTGGTGATGATCCAGAAGCTTCTGTCTCAGTGTCTCTGACTGCCATAGAATGGCAACCATGTGCAACTTAGGATGTTTCTTACCAGGAAAATCTGGACCCTCTCATTGACTGCACAATATTTAATCATGCTGCTTTCTCCTCAGTCCTCCACCACCATCAAGTAGGCCCAGGAGCGAACGGGATTTTTGAGCAATATATATCTTATGGTGCATGGTACTTGATCTCTTATGTGGCCTAACTCACAAGTCAGCACCTTTTCACTGAGAACCAAATCAGGAGGCTGAGCTGAAAGCTTCCCAGAAAACTGCATGCCTTTGAGGCCTCATAAATCCTATGTGAGCGATGATTGTTTCCTCATGGAGCCATGGGACAAGGAAGGCAGCCTCTATGTAGCGGCTTCTTGGAGGTTGGGGCTTGCCATATTTGACATAGCTGTCAGATGCATTTCTTCTATAAAGCAGCTCTGCATAAAATAGTACTTGGCTCTTGTTGAGGCTGGGTATCTGACTATGGCGGCTTTGTAACCCTTCTATGTCACTTCTCAATTTGGAGCCTAATCAGCTCAACTCGATGACCTACAATACAGTAAAGGCCATAGAGGCTTACTTTTCAGGATTAAAATGACCTACTTGAAAATATGCCTGGGTGATCATAGATCTATCCTTGCACTATGAGAAAAGGTGACAATTGTTTCAGTGGGGAGAACTTTGTTCCTCATTTACAACTGAAAAAAACCTGGACAATCAATGGAGCCCATTCCGTAAAGAGACTAGAGTCAAGCTTCTGATGAACTCTGCATTGCTAGTCCCTTTGAGCACTTCCACGGTTGCCCAGACTCCTCCTATTACCCGATAGGAACACAAATACCACCTTAGATTGAGTCCAGAGAGAAGGACCCAATATTTCTGATGCAGAAGCACTGACTGTTCTCACAGCCATGCTATCTCTTCTGCATCACTGCTACTCTGGGCAGGGAGCTGCAATTGGCTCCTGATGCCAGTAGTGGCCACTAGTTGTACCTGGTCACCGTTAAACTTCTAGAACTCATAGTGTTGCTATCACTGTCCAAGTAGTAGCTCTAGTCACACAAATGTGGCCACTTCAGCAAACAAACAAAAAATGTCTTGTGTCTTTCACTGTCTAGGCCAATTTCAAGCTTTTGCTACAAAAAACAACTCGACTTAGAGTCAAGTATATACTGAGTGTTTAGTGTATTCTACTATTTATAGGCATCTGGGATTATGGACCAGTGAGTTCGTCTCTTCCAGGATTGACTTGAAAAGACAAAAGTAGGGCAAGTTGGCCACTGTACCCCCTCAAAGAGTTCAGTTCTTCAATTGCTTCTGGCATAATGACCAGGATGAAAGAACTTGGAGATGTTATATTTTGACAATGAAGGATTCTGTCTTAACTCTACTTGGCATTACATAGCTTTCTTTCTACAAAAAGAAACTTTGGTTCAAACTGATTTACATAATCTTCAAGGGAAAGCTCATGTAATAAAGAATCTGGTTAAAAAGAATACTTGGGTTGTGTTGTACAAGGATATGTCTGCCAGTTATGGTCATGTATTTGGACCCTAAGACAAAAGTTCTGAGTATGGACTGGGGATAAACATTTTAAAAGGTGACGTTATAGCTACATCAATTGTGAAATGAAATATGCCAAATTTGAGATAATTAATGGAGAACAATAATACAACAATATTAAAGGGAACATGTCAGATCTGAGAGGAACAGGGTGCAGAGGTTCTCAATACTCTCTTGTCTTCCAGAATCATTTCTGCATCCTTCTTTCTGAAGGAAGATGCCCTGGTGTGAACCTGCTGCATGTGCCTCAAACGTAACTGACTATAGGGTCTGTCATCACTACCAGAGAATTCTCAGCTCCAAGTCAGGTCTTCCCTTTTAACTGTGCCAAAAGTCCTTCCTCTAATGAGAAACACCTTTCCATGTTTCCTATCCCCACCTAGCATGGGGTAGGTGGAGGCCACCCAGGTGGTGCTGCAGCAGAAAGACTAGACCAACTCAACCAGTGTTCTTCAAAGAACATGGGTAAACTCTGGCATTGTAAGAGAACCAGGCTTAGTAGCCAGCCCGTGACCCGCTCTGAAGGCCCTGCCAGTTGTGCAGGTCCCATCAGGAGGTGGTAACAACTATGAACAACTGTTTTCTCTTCCAAAAAATGGTATGTCACTGTGTGTCATTGACACTGCAACTTTGGTGCAGGAGCCAGGTGTCAATTTGCTTCCCTCCCCCAAACTAAAGTATTAGTTATCCACTTAAAAACCCAAATCTGTAGTTCCTTGACTTCAGTGAAACCGATCAATCACTGGTAATGGAAAGAATCTCCCTCATCTCACTGACCAACATTTCATCAACATATAAACTCTCTATTCCATTACCTTACTTTACTGGGATTATCGCCTCGGGTCTGAAGAGAAAGTTCATATAGAGACACAAGGGAAACCTTCATGGTTTCCAGGGGAGAGCCTGACATCCCTGGAATTTCTGTAACTGGTTGGATCCAGGGCTAGGGTGTGATCATGTCAAGGCTAATATTGGATTACCCCCATCTTTCTGTTTGGAGTCCTGTTGAAAGTAACCTCCATTCAGTGCTATATAAATCATACAGATCTGGTCCAAGTCTTTGCTACTTATGCTACTCAGAATGACTGCACCAACAGAGGCTGATGGGAAGAGTTTCCAGAGGACAAAGCAGTTCACAGTTGAGAGATGGATGGTGGGGAGTCAGATATGACAGAACTCCCAAGTACCTTCTGAAATGTGGATTTATATTAAGACCTCATCCTGATTACAGAGTTTATTTATTTATTTATTTATTTATTTATTTATAATTTAATAATCTAGAAAATGAAATGCCTCACATCACCGAAAATGTGGTAACAAATGCTAAATTCTCAAACCAATGGAAATGTTTACTCTACTCTGACTTCTAAAGGTAAAGGAGCTGAGGAGATAGCTCAGTAGAGTAATGTTCTCCTGTCAATTCAGGGTCCTGAGTTCAATTCCCGATACTGAAAAATAGTAGTAGTAGTAATGATAATAATAATAATAATAATAATAATAATAATAATAATAATAATAATAATAGTGGGTATATGCACACACATACATTTTTAGCTCACTCACTGTTATGGCTGATACACTGTGTCAACTTGGGAAGTTTAGAAGCTTAATTAAGTGACTCAGTAGGGAACCAGGGTCTGTATTTTGCAAACATCCTCATCCTGTGCAAGAAGAGGACAGGGAGATAGGACGAGTGCTGCACCCCCAAGCCCCAGCGTGTGGGGTGGTCTGCTTACAGCGTAAGACACAGAAAGAGCCTCACTCCCCTGCGTTTGCTCTTGCTGCTTTTGCTACCCTCTGCTGCTTTGCAGCATTGTCCCTGTGCCATGTCACCCTGCTGTAGAGCAGCTGATTATCCGCAGAGACATCCACAAACTGTGAACTAAGTAAACCTTTCTTCCTTAATTTTGAGTGTCAGGTATTTTGTTTCAGTAGCAGACACTGATGTTACAAGTGAAACAGACTTTGAATGATAGCATTGGAAAGCTGACCGCAATTTACCACATTTTTCTTCTCTAAAGTGGTATGCAATAGGCAGGGATTCTAACTTTGTCACCACTGCACAACTCAGAACACAGATGAGATATGTCACATAGACTTAAGAAATACTAGCAGGCACCCTAGAAGTGTCAGAGAGAGGAGAGAGGGAAGAGGGAAATGGGGAGAGGGGGAGGGGAGAGAAGGGGGAGGGAGAGGAAAACGGGGAGGGAAGGGAGAGGGGGGAAGGATGGAAAGAGAGAGAGAGAAACTTCAGAGAAATATTTCACAAGTCTGGCATTTATTACTGGCAGGAAGCACACTGAATTTTAGAATTAGCAAATGGTTACCAAGCCTGAATTCAATGAAAAAGACGATCAAAGCCCAAACAAAGTATTTTTAATGATAATTACTTTACCCAAAGATCATTTCTAAAAGTCTATTTAAACTAACAGACCTTTTTTTTCCTTCTTCATGATAGCTAGATAACTCTGCATTGGAAGTAGGTTTCAAGGCTAAATAGCTATTATTATTTTTGCTGAAACAAAATCTTCAATACAGCGATGAAAAGAATTAATAAGAAAAGAAGATAAGGTGCTAACTGCAGCAATTCTTAAATCAAAGTCAGAACAAGGAGTGTGTCCTCAGAGAAGAAATCACATAGCCTGTTTGAATATTTGACAATCATAATGCCATAAAAAGTAGTCCTGTCTACCTAGGAGAAACTGATATTCTGTTTGCAATGTACAAATTTATTTTGATGAATAGAACAGTTGTTCCTTAAGAAGCAAGTTCTCAGTATTTCCAAGGTATTGCTTATCTCTCCTACATTAAAGAAAATAATTAATTACATGTCTCTTCAGTTCTGAGTATTTGCAAAACCTTTGGCCCATCAGTGAGATTACCTTTCTCTTCTACAGTTTGATAACTCAGCAGAGATGTGCTTATCAGGTAAAGCAATGCCCATACTATGCCTACTTTTTTTTTTTTTTAATCTACTTGTAGCTTCAGGCTAACTGGACCAGGAATGCTGGGAATATCCCAGTGATGGTGTGGCTGGTCAGTTGAATTACTTGCTACTATATTTTTCATTTGTTTATTAAATGCAAAAGCAGCTAAATGAATGCCAGCTGTCAACTGATCTAGCATGCTCATTTCAGTTTCTCGCGGGCCACAGGCACGTTGGTCTTGTTCTGCTCCCTAAGTACTCCAACCTGGTTTCTTCATCTTTGAGCTTTCTACCTGCTGATCTCACCAGCCACAAAGCCTGAATTCTTCTTTCTAAAGAACCAGCTCAGTGTCACACCCAAGGGAAGTCCTGTTTTAGTATTCGTGAGAGCATAAGCCTGTTACACAGGGACGTTAGGGACTTCAGGGACTTTGCCTATCACATGTCACTGGTGTTCACAGAATCAGTAGAATATGTAGCTACATAATACATAAGCTTCATGCTTTTTCAGATTTTATTTAGCTCCAAACTCAAATCTTCCGAACAGCTTGAAATAAATGGATGGATGGATGGATGGATAAATATCAACATTTTTCTCTTTTCTTTTTTTTTTTTTCATTTTAAAGTAAGTCTTTGAATTACACTATATGATGGTGCAAATTATACCTTTCTGGGTTTTTTGGTACCTGGATTTGCACTCAGGACCTGGCGTTTGCCAGGCTAGTGCTTGTGCCACTGAGCTATAGCCCTGTTCCCAATTATAGCTTTCTTTTTAACTTTTCTGCATTGAAAAAAATTAATAAGGTACATATCAGTACCTGATGATACAATTTTTATCAGCCAAAGATAGAAAGCTGTAAAGCAAGAGTATCTACTAAGAGTTAGAACACCAAGTGTACACCAGTTGAGTAAAGTGTTTTTCTCTAGAAAGGAGCTTTGCTTCAGGAATTATTTTTTATAAGATAGCTAAAGAAATGTCGCTAGTGACATGAGATTCCAACAAAGTGTAAACATTAGGTATGTATTCAGTACAGCCATTCAGGGAGCAAAGAAAATTGAAATCCAACCATTGAGACCTACAAAGGAATGAATATGAATATCACTGTTTCTAATCTTCCTAATGTTGAAATTGGTGAGAAACATGAATTTCAATTTCCTTGCAAAGCAGTTTACTTGCTCCCAATTCCAAATATTAAACTGGCAACATGAGCTACTCAATGGGAAAAAGAAAAATTTTTTTGGGCCCAGCGGCATGGCTCAGTGGTCTAAAGCCCCTACTTGGGAGAGCTTTCAGGAACCGCAGTTCGATCCCTGGCACCACATGCTGCGCCACTGGCCATAAAAATGAGTGAATAAACAAACAAAGGTTCTGAAACAAGAAAAAAATAAAATAAAATAAAATTCTAAACAAAAAAAAATTTTTTTTGAGAATCATGAAATGTAGGGATCCTGGGAGACAGCTCAGGGGAACAAGTGCTTGTGAGGTGAACTCAGGGTCCAGTTCAATCCCTGGTACCGCCAAAAAAAAAAAAAAAAAAAAAAAAAAAAAAATCATGAAATAGAGGATTTTCTTTTCAAACTAAAACTGGACAAGTACCATAACTATTTTATTCTGTTCTATTTTAAATGATAATATCATAGCCTAATTGATCTTGGCTCATACTACAAGTTGACAAAGCTATAATAACTGGGTTTTAAAATTTTTATTATTATTAATTTATTTATTTATGTATTTATTTTTGCAGAACTGGGGATCGAGCACTTTCCAGGCAGGCCCTTGTGCCCCTGAACTATCTCCCTGGCCCTTAATAATAACTTTTAAAAACGTTCTCAAATTCTGTCATCTTGTTCATGTTGGAAGCATATTGCAGTCCTTGGGGATATTCAAATTGATAAAACATGAGAAAGAAATGAAATGATTCTTTTGAGAAGCTACTAGTCAGAGATAATTAATAATTACAGCATTTATCCTGACAGCAAGGAGCAAAGGATTGGGGCTTTTTCTTTTCTGTATTGAACAGGTATGGTGCTATCGCACAGATAATATCCCCAGATTTGTCAACCTATCGATAGGAATTTGTTAATGGCTGACATTTTTGGATAATTTATGCTTTACCAACAAGAGTTTTTAAGTTCATGATTTCAATATTCTAAAAACTCATTTGAAATTTTTATTTCTTTTTAATTTAAAATCCCATAATCATGTCTTAATATCATACATGTAAAAGTCATTAAAATAGACATGCACGCTACAGAAGTCCAGTCCTCACTTTGCTAATTTACTTTTTGCCGGTTATCAAACTGGGTCTTAGAGGTCTGTCTTTTGGCTTTGGCTTCCAGGCTCCACTTGCTTGACTTCATGAACTCTTGGATCTTAAATCCCTGAACATACTATAAATACTCAGTTGAAGATGGAAACAAGTTAAAACCGTAACAAGCAAAAACTACTGGACTCAGCATTGGCCCTTTGTTGCTTGTGGTTGTTTTCAACTTTATAGTGAAGATACTTGGAAAGAAGTTGAAAAGAATAATCCAGCCAAAGTCTGTTTTTTAAAGAGGAGCAGTGGGATTTATTGTAACTGGAAGAGAAGTAGATACAGAGAATACATAATCTGTGCAGCAGTGCAGAGACATGGGGATGTATTTTTGCACCTAAACATTATGACACTCTTAAATGATAGGCCAGACCTATATTACTATCTCCATCTATAAAATAAAGAAAATGAAAGTATAGAATGTATTTAATACTTTATAAAAGGCCACAAATCTTGGAAAATGGTGAATTCTGCCTTCATAGGACATATGGGTACTGCTTCTCATTCACACTGCAGTTTTCATCAAATAAATGCAGTCTGAAATATATTATATATTATATGGTACATATATATTTAACCAATGATAAATTAAATGCTAATAAGCAAATTATGCTATATGCATAAAATTCATGCAAGCAAATAATACCTGATGTCCAGGTACAATGGTAATTTTAGAATTTTGTGATTTTTTTTTCTGCTTATAAAATTGGTAGCCTTTCTAATGTAAATATTTGAAATGAATAAATTCTAAAACTTTTAGGATGTATGTTCAGTCATATATAACTTATCAATTAAAATTGCTAAGACTTTTTTTGGTATTTCTGAATTTGTGTATATTTACTGCAACATAGTATTCAAACGGAAAAGTACCATGCACGGGATAAGATATCTCTTTAAAACACTTACGGAGACCCTACTGGGACTGACATGTAATTGAAAACACTTAACAGACTATTTCAGGGAATGTTGCCAAGGAGTGAATAAGAGAATCACGTTTCATTTTTTAAATGCCAGACAAAAGTCACCTAAAATAACAGTAACAGTGGTTAGGAGACAGAAGGAAATTGGGCTGAGAGAAGGCATAATTTACATAAGGTGCTTTTTATCTAAAATTTTCTGTCTTTTGTTGAATTTGACAATTTACCAGAGCCTTTTCAGAAACGTCTGGCATCCCTTTTAATTAAGCAGCAAGCAGTAGAAAATGACAGGCAATGTGTTTCTGGAGTACTAGTGCATATCTCGAGTGAATTCCCCTCCTCAGGACGAGCTTGCTCTCTAGAAAGCATTTAGCGCTGCCACCTATAGAACATTAACGCTGAGTAAAACTGCAGTGTTTTGTCCTATATGTTAAATCTCCCTCATGGCCTGTTTAAGTGATTTCTTTTCATGTTCTAGAAGAGCACCACGCTTTTGTAGAAGTTAAGAGTTGTCACGTGTTTTCAGCACAATTACTGAGCAGTAACACCCGGTAATTAAAGAGCAAATACTCACAGTACTTGTGCTTAGTAAGTAGTAATGTGGACTCAGAAAGTGTAGACACACTGCCCGTTAAATGCTGCCGAGTCTGCCACAAGTTCAACAAAGTATATGGGATTCCATGCAAATAATTGTCCCATAGGCTTTGCGTCATTCTTCCTCTCTTCTGATCCTTGCTTTTCACTTTGTTTTCTACACACAGATCACTGTCTCTTCCCACTGGTATGTTCAGAGAGAGGGACAGAAGCATAATAGAAAAAAAAAAAGGCATCAGAACTCCTGTGAAAATAAAGGCAGTAAAATGTCTGGTCCTGAAAGATAGAAATAAAAGCCATTCTACTGAGTTTTCAGATAAAGTCCCCATGGCAACTGACCACATGAGATTCACCTCCATATTTAATTGGATTATTATATATTCACTGTAATGGCATTATTTTAAGTGTATTCATTGCAACCAGAAGATAATGACTATGAGAGGAAGTTGACTACTTCTTTTTCAAATTTTTTTATTATTTTTAATAAAAATAACAATATGACATTTTCAAAGCATGTTAGTAGTACATTCACAATAATTGATACAAACCATATTGTTGTGCTTGTAGTAGTTATACAGAACACATAGTGTACATGTGATAAAATTTCTAATTGATATTTGTAAAAAATTTTTCTCCTCTCTTTGAACTAAGAGAAAGTAGTTGCAAACATAGTCCAATGTTCTATAATTGCAGTAGATTACTGGCGAAACTGGCAATACTAGAACCTGTTGATTTAAGCCTTTTACAGCTCAGCATACTAATCTAGCTTTATGTTTTATGCCTCATAGTTAAACTTCTCTGCTGGGTGGTTAAAGGCAAGTTTAAGCATGACCTGTATAGCAAAACATGTAACTTTTGTATCTTACAATGTCAGTCAAATCCCCTCAGGATTAACTTTGAAACCATGTACAGTGTTTTGTAAAACTGTTGACAGTGTCAGCCATCTGGATGAGTCACGGCCACTGCTTGACCAGTTTGCTCTCTGTGAAAGCCTGAGAGAATGTTTTCTCTCTAGATGATTCTAGTTAGGCACACTATATATGTTCAATCCCTTTCCTCTGTAGCCCCACAATCTCCTTAAACAGAAAATTTGGGAAACCACTGAGTTATAGAATGTTGCAGCACAGTTTCTGTTTGACAGACTACAGTTTTGTACATCCTTAGATTTCTAAATGTCTGTGTAAAAATTTGTGCTTTTATCACATTCTATAGATATTAAAATATCAATGATTGATGGAAAATGCCAATTCCAATAATAAGTCTAAGATGTTTGATATTCATCGAAAGACAGAGATGTTAAGCTCAAATACACATGTTATAGAGTAATAGTATCACTGAGATTTTCTTCTGGAGGGCTAAGAACATATGTTTACAGACCAAAAATTAGAGAAAAAGAAGAACTACAAGGACAGCCAGTATTTTGGCTCTAGTCCTGCAAGGTCAGTGAGCACTTAGGACAGAAGTTGACTATTTCAAGCATGCATTTGCTCTGTAATACATCCAAATGTTGAGAAATGCATGAACACCTAATAGAATAGTCACTGTCTGCTCTTCCCTAACACTTGTCTTGCCTATTTTGATTCTTCAGGCTTCAAAGAAGTGGAGGTTTTCTAATGAGCAAAGCCATAACAAATTATCTACATGGGGAGATTCCATTCAGTGGGAGCTTGCTAGATGTCTGAAATATATGCTGATTCAAACAGACACTACTAAGTTATCTGAAAAACCCTTCGTGTGTCCCCAGGAGCAGCAACACCTTGTCAGGTTGTTGGCTCCATAAACAGTCTTAGTGCTGGTCTGTGAGGAAATCTATTAGAATTTCTGAGAAGAAGCCTTTACCCAGCCAGTTGATGTAAAGATTTACTAGAGTATTTCGGCTTCATGAAGTTTTACCTGAGTGTTTTGTATGGTTCAGGAGTCCTAAAGCCTCCTGGTCTATAGATAGAAAGGGGATTAAACAATGTACTCTACTGTCTGTTCCAAATGAGCCTTCCACCTAATAAGGAGTTCAGGGAGCTGACTGCTAAAAGCACAGGTACTCATAGAACATGTCACAAGAATCTAGGGGTCCACCCATCCATCCATCTCTGATCCTTGTGCTGATATCTGTAAAGAAAAAGATGCACCTTCCATTGAGTCATTTTAGTTCTTCAAGCATATCACATGCCCCTTGGAAAACCACCACTACTTTAACCCTTATTCTCCTAGTGTGATCTGTTGCAAAATTCACAGCATCTCATTGTATGGCTGATAATTTGAGTTGCATGAGACAAAGCAAGGAATAGTCATTTTATGTGAGTTTTCCTCTTAAGCAGAGGAAGCCTAAAATAATTAGATACCAGTTAGTACACTCTAAAGAGGTACGAAGGAGTATTGGTAAAGTGTAAAGAAATTAGAGCCATTATAATATTAATGATAAGAACATAAAATGGTGTATATACTTTAGAAAGTTTGACAGTTACATAAAATGTTAGACAAATTACCAAGCTAATCAAAGTATAAGATAAATTACCAACTAGTTTCACTTTTAACTGTATACCTAAGAAAAATAAAAACATGTCTTTACCAGAAAAACATTATTCACATTAGACAGAAATAAAAAAAATAATTACACAAAATGTCCGAAACAGGAAAATCTATTGAGGCATAAGTTATATAAATAGTTGCATATGGAAAGTAGATGACGATAGCGAATAAGATAAAAAGCAAAATCATATGTGGTCATTGTGTTATTTGGCAAGGGATGGGGCTGAATATGTCTATAGAGCAAGTAGTGGTGGTGGTTCTATAGCTTTGTGCACATATTTGAAAATATTAAACTGTTTAAGTTAAATAAGTGGATTATATGATAAATGGACAAATAATGTTTCTGTGACTCTTTTAATAATAATGCCAATATTCCTGGTCATAATCATAGGTGAACTATAAAAATGAGTACTAAGTTATAAAAAATGAAAATGGCAGCAACCAGTAGCAAAAAAAAAAATGTTTGCAAGATACATATCTATGGAAGAAATATCTATCTGGAAATTACAAATATCCTTAAAACTCAATAGAAATAGGGCCATAGAGATAGCTCAGTGGAGTAAATGCTGTCTGTCAGGCACAAGATCTTTAGTTCAATCCCCAGTACTGAAAAAAAAAAAAAAAAAAACAGAAGAGAGAGAATAAATCAATTAATTGAAAAGTGGGCCAAACACGTGGATAAACATTTATCTGAAGAGGATACATGAACCAGTACATGAAAAGATGCTAAATACAACAATAATTAGTTAAAATTAAAAGTTCAAATAGAAAACTTTACACTGACAATTTTAAACTCAACTATGGTTGTTCACAAGAAAATGCAAAAAAATGAGAACCCTTGTGAGTCGTAGATGAGAATGTAAAATGGTGCAATTTCTTTGGAAGCAGTTTTTGAGAGTTGCAAAAAATAAGTGTGCCATTTCTAGCAGCAATTGCCCTCCTTAGTTTTCATCCTAGAGAGATAAAAACTCAGCCACATAAATATTTGCACACGAATATTCATATTAGTTCCATTCATAAAAACCCCAAGCACTACTGTCCATCAGCTGGTAAGCAGGTAAACAAAAGGCCGTGCGAACCCCAAGCGGACCAGAGTGAGCACTTGCAGCCCTGGGAGGGAGCACGTTGCTCCTCCTGGGCCACTACACAGCAATGGAAGCTTCAGGGCCTCTTGCGGAGGGCAAGAAGCCAAATGTAGGAGACAACATCTGCGTGCAATTTGCAAAGAAGGCAAATCTGAGGACCAAATGAGTAGATTGGTGTTTCCTTCCTTGGAGGAAAGGAGAATTATCAGTAAAAGAGCCTAAGGAGGTCCTTCATTAGGGCAAAAAGGATGTCCTGAAACTGGTTTATGGTAATAGCTGCATCCTTACTAAATCTCCTAAGTATTACTGAATTAGACCTCAAATGAGAGAATTTTATGATTGATTTAACATTTTAATAAAGTTTTTTTAAGGAAAAGAACAATTTCCCCTAGAGTGACCTAGGCTGAAGCATAGAATCTAAGCACTAAGAATGACACAAAGTAAAATGCTAGGACTATGGATATTGCTATTTTCCTATCCTCGTCACCAAATCATATCAGGAAGCTAATGGGCCCAGGGCAGTGTCTCTTGCCCAACGTTTATTTGATGTCTGCCCACAAGAAATAAGGCCCTCTTCTAAGCCTCTTCCCAAGAACTTCTGGAACATATGGGAAGTTCTTCCTTTGCTTGGCTGTTTCTGTAAGGCCTCAGAGTCATCTTTCTTGGGAAGGAAACAGTATCTTAGTATCTTACTCAATGGTCTTTGCTGTCCTTGGGCATGGGGATACTGTGACCCTGAAGGTCCTATTGTGTTTTGTTTTCGTTTTAGTTGTATTCATACTTGTTTGCAGTGCATAACGACACCGTTCCTCATGGAGAGCCAGTCTGTGTGCACACACGTCTTGGGTGCTTCTCCTTCTCTGTACTTCCCACACTATCTCCCCCCTCCGCTCCATTTCTTGGTCCCCTTCCTTTTTATAGAAGATATGATTTCCATTTCCTGTTATTTATGTTTTCTTTTTCTCTTTATTTATACTTAAAGTTGTTCATGTAAGAGAAATCATACTATACGTAAGCTTGTGCATGTGACTTATTTCACTTAAAATTATTTTCTCGAAGTGCATCCATTTTCCTGCAAATGAGTACAACTTAGCCTTCTTTACACAGAGTAGTCCATTACTGTACATGAACACCACATTTTATTTATCTGTTGATTGATATAAAAGGCTGCATCCATGATTTAGCTTTTGTGGCGTATGCTACTGTAAACAGGAATATGTATGGTGTCGCCATAATATGGTGTTTAGATGTCTTTCAGGAATATATACCTATAAGGGAAATAGGTGGGTCCATTGTGAGTTCTATTTTTAATATTTGTAGAAAGTGTGATTCTGAGTTTCTAGTAAAAGAAAGATAATTTTCTGACTTGGCTAATAATCTATACTTGGGTTGTCCTGAGCTGATTTGATTTTTGAAAGATTATCTTACAATTGGGAAATACATGTTACAGGAAACAAAAGTGCATAATCTAGCTAGGAATCATTTTCAGTATGGTAGGTTGGACTTTAGGTACTCACTGAAATATGGGCTACAGTGAGATAAATCAACAGAAGTTGATGATAGGAAGAAAGAAGAAACAGTAAGAAAAAGTGAAATCTGCCTAATGTTCTGAATTGGGCAGATATTTTACCATTGAGCCATACTTACTGTTTACCTTTTCTTTTTTTGTCTTTTTGAGACAGGGTCTTGCTATGCAGTTCAGGCTGGCCTTGACCTCACTTTTGTAGCCCAGGCTGGTCTGGAACTCACGCCAATCCTCCTGTCTCAGTCTCCCATGTGCTGGGATTATAGGCGTGAGCCACCATGCCTGGCTCAGCTTCTTAAATATTATCATTCATTTGTCATGATAAAAATTAATTCAAAAAACATACATATGTGTATAGAGAGATATCTATATTTTAAAATAATTGTATATATATATAATTTATACTATAGATAAATTATGAAGTCAATGAAATGTATATAAAGGTAACACTTAGATACCAACATGGAATATAAATAATATCCTAGGTTCATAAAAAATACACATTTACAAATGTTAAGTCAGCTGAGGCCAGATCATTCTTTATCATTTATTTCATTGTTTTGTTCCTAGAGCAAATGGTTGACTCAAGCAACAGTCATTCAGACACCACAAAAAAAGACTGCCCGCTGAGTCAGGGCTATTTTGGGTCCTGCAGCTGAAAGGTGGATTCATGTTTGATCTCCCAGCCTGTGTGCAAAGTTCCAAAGCAATGGTGTCTGACTCAGTTGGCTCTGCCCTTTATGAGGAGGGAGTGTTTGCTGTGATCCTGTTTATTTAGGTAATGCCGTATAATCCAGTAAAGAGTGAGTACACTGTACAGCAGATGCACCGACTTCCTGTCTTTGAAGACAAATACCAGAGTTCCCCAATTATAAAAGATGACAAAATACAAGGGGAAAGGAAGTGGGAGGGCGAGCCATGTCCTGTCCTCAAGCCTCCCGAGTTTGCCCTAGCTCAGAATAGTTTTTCTACTGAGAGTGACCATGCTGTTTAAATCATATCCCACTTAGCTTTGTGTTTGCTTTTTTTAATCTTTTATTTTTAAAGAGAATAAAAAGCAGTAAAAAACAATGGAAATGATACAAAATTTCACTAAACAAAATGATAGAAATCCAACAGCAGTTATTTTATTGTGTATTTTTGTCTTTAAATCAGTCGTTCAGATTACCAGATATAAACGTACAAAATTGGTCTCAAAAATTTAAAAAGATGAAAAATGTAAGCATCAAGTCTTCCTTTTACTATACCAGTACAGTTGCCCAAGCTTTCTGTGTGTATTTCAAAGAGCAGTGTTTGTATGCAGTGCTTATATCCCAGAGGGGCAAGGCCTCTGACAGTGCATTTTCAGTGCATGAAGCAATACAGTGAGTGGCATTAGACGAACATTTTCTGTTCCTCATAGTATTCTTACTTGTAAACGCTTCTCATACTAAATGTACAGATATGAAAACTTCCTTTCTTTTAAGTAGCTCACCTGAATTCAGACAACTATTAAGCTATGGACTAGAGATTCACTATTATGCCAAACACAAATTTTTCCCTCTTACATCATGAAACAAGGAGATAATTAGACACAGTGTCAAGTTAGGTGGTTAGAGGAGGGGGAGGGGCATCCAGGAAGGAGAGGTAGAAGATGTAAGAAAGAGATCTGAAAATATTAAACATGCCTATTTTCTTCTAAATTTGTTCTTTAATGATCTTAAAGGGGGCTGAAGAGATAGCTCAGTGGAATAAGCACTCGCTTGCCAAGTGCAGGGTCCTGAGTTTATATCTTAAAGATACTTCTATTTTAATTCTTAAGAACTAAAAATGTTAATATGGAAGAAGCAACTTCCTTGAACTATATCTCAACTTTCAAAGTCATAATATTTCCTAAATGGAAAGGCAATCCATTCCTTTCCTTTTTACTGTTTATATCTCTGTACTTTTCTAAATAACTTACTATATAAATAACAAAAGCAAGAAAGGTACACTAACCAGATAAAAAGGATGCATTGTGGATTGCTCTGAATTTTGATGGCTGATACTTAGGTCTTTCATATGCTAGGAACTGTGCTTAACAGAAGAGCCATATACAATATTTCACTTGTCCTGTATGTTTATAAACGTGACGGGGAATTACACAAATGCACACACACACACACACACACACACACACACACTCCAAAATTTGGCCTGTCATTATTGTGTCTTTATCTGGGGGTTTGAATTGCTCACACAAATTAAAGCTCAGTCCAGACAGGTATGAGGTGGTTAGACATCCCAGAGGCGAAGTTCTTTTTTGTGGGCTTTGAAAAAGTTTACTGCAGTGGAAGGTGGAGAACACAAATATTCTTTGGCTCTCTGTATCAGAATCTCGCACATTCTGATAAGATCTTCCTCTGCATAGTCTTTGAAACTATGCCTTGAGAAAGTCTCAACCTTTGCAATAGCAAAATGGGATTCTGGGTTGCGCAGAATTGCTTGCTTGACTTTTTATACAAGCGAAATCCAGTAGTAGGTCACTAATCTGAGAACTGAGCTATCCATGGGGACAAAGCATGGGAAAGAAAAATGTTGGAAGCTATCGAGACTAGGATGACTGGAAAGCATGACTCACTGTCTGGAAACCCTTCTGTGACAAAAGAATCCTTCAAGATGAACCTTCAGAGTTAAGGTTAAGCACCTGATCCTTTAGGGGCAAAAGATGCTCTGGCAAGTGCTTAAGCATATGTCAGATTACTGTGTCTAGTTTCATAAGATACTTGCACAAAATGTCAGAGAAGGTGCAAGAGATCATGCAAGAAAGATGTCACCATTGTTTCCGCAGAAAAACAAATTTTGTACTAAAATTTTGATCCTGAGGAGAGCAGAATCATTTGCCTAGTGGTGGAAAGCAGATGTGTAAAATTATGGATATTTCTGCCTGATTGCTGAATGTGCTCCAGCAGTTCTGTTGACTCTGAAAGAAGTTGTGCTTACTCTGTATCACAGAGTTGTGCTCCCTGCGAACGACTGCAATGGTCCCTGCGAAATTCATATACAGAGTGAGCCACAAGGTGAACACCATCTTCCCTGTCTCTGGATATTCGCTGAAGTTAGGGGTTCAGTTAGCTGTTCAACAACAAGAAAAATAAACAATGTTCCTTTGTGGCCTATGAAGATTGGTCAAAAGTAGCTCAGATTTTTCACACTGTTAGTAAAGCCCCCACCCTTCTAAAAATAACTCGATTAAGAAATAGCTGTCCAGATCATCTCAATTACTTTTCTATTCTTCTCTTTTCCTTTTTCTTTTCCTTGCTCTGGAGAACAATCAGAGCTGGCCGGAGAGCAGAAAACACTCTATAGGAAAACACTATGTGATATAAACAGGTTTTTTTTTGTTTTGTTTGTTTTGTTTTTTGCTGTGTATTCCCACACTATGTCAATTGTTTCTCACTCAAGATAAGCTCATTACCATGATATTCAGAGTGTGGCATGGTGGTTGAAAGCAGCTTCCTCCTTTACTAACCCTGCCCCCCATTGTAAGGTTCTTCATAGTTTGGGCTCCAGTGAAATTGAACAACAGCAATACAGAGAAGATTGTCGTGAAAATTAAATGAGCTTTTATTTATAAAGTGTTCAGAGCAAGGTTAAACACACCGATAACTAAGTAAGCATTTCTTAAATAAGTAGTTTATTTGATTCTTTTCCAACTATTGCATTTTGGAAAGCATTGTCATAATATGGCTTTTCACGGCCTATGCTCCCCCCCATAAATGTCAATATATCCACATTTGCATGTGGTCTATGATTCCAATAGAAAGCATGCCTCAGTCCGGCATTCTTTGTTTATCTGTACAAAGCATTTTAATAATCATCACAGCTATGCTTTAATTTAGCTTTATTTTATCACTCCTCTTCAGTGGAACACAGCTCCTTCCATAGATTTAGGGAAATAAGAGCAATGGAAAGGTCATTATTCTTTTCCTTACCTCTGCCACCTACTTTAAAGGCAGACCAAACACCTAAATCATCCAAGACCTTCTCTTTAACCCAGTGTGGTTTTCATCCAGGTTCACCCGGCCCTCAGGAAGCAACTGGGACACAGGTAGATGAATTCGGCACTAATGCCATTAGGCTGGGCTTCCAGGAAAGCTTTGGAGCCCAGAGTCACCCCACTAGCATGGCCAGCTTTGCAGATTTTTGCTCACTTCTCATGCTTAATTATTTACCTGTGCTTGCTGGAAGTGCCAAAGTCAGCTTCTCACAGTCAGGTTTAAACTGCAAAAGGCAGTCTCGATTCTCTTAAATTGCATCTATACAGCATTTTTCCTCCCTTTTTATAGATAATGATTACAATGTGAAAATCTACTATTTCATTGTTACTAGAGCCTATATTTAAGAAGGAAAATATAGCCATTTAGTTTTAATTTAAAAAAAAAAAACAAAGGTAGACACAAATATGTGGGATTGCAGCTTGAAGCTGGTTATTAGAAATTTTCACTATTAATTGATTTAACAATATAAGGAAAAAATTTCTTGTTTAAAGCCTGGCTTTGAAATACTGACTCATACAAATGTATCAACTCATGACTGGTCATTTTCTCTTTAATCATAATATTTTCAGTGGTTCTCAGGTACTGGGTAATAAGGTGTAAGTTTGTGTATTATCTTTCAGACAACCTTCTACACTGCTCTATAAAGCTCTTCTGATTATATCTCAAATCTATTGTTTTTCAGAGTTCATGGACTCACTGGATTCTTCCTCAGTTTACCTTTCTGCCTGTACACAGCATGGGACAGTGATTTCTCAGACAATGAAGGATACAGTCCAGTGGAAAATATGGCAGGAACATTGTTACAGCAAAATGCTTTTCCTGTGGATAACTGGAATTACCTAACTTGGGAATTTATTTATATGAGCTAAGGTTCCTCACTTTTCAGTGCAGTGAGAGATACAATTAGTGCACATAAGTAAAATTCCTTCCATGTTTTATTCTGTGCAAAGAGAAGCTATTGCAGAGATAAAGCAGGACCATCAAAGTTTCCTCTGACTTCTTTCTTAAAAGTCCAAAGAAATTCACTTATGTAACAGTTTACTCTTTGGCACTCACTATTTGAAAGGTACAGTCCAGGCATGTAAAGAAGAAAGGCAAAAATCTTAGGAAGGAATACAATGTGATGATGTAACACTGGCCACATAGGTTTAAAGGAGAAAACCAACATTCATGACAAGGTGGGTACAAGGTGCTTGGTGAGAAGAGGAGATGATATATATAACTCTGCCCAGAGACATAAGAAAAGGCTTCCTTGAATAACAGTTACTTAAGCATGTTCTGTAAAGATCCATAATCATATATGGAACTTCAAGATGAAGATAGTACAGACAGAAAAAAAAAGTCTTGTAGGTACAATGGAGATCGAAGGGCAGCCGAGGAGCCACAGGCAGTCTGCCACTGTTGGAGGGAGAATGACGGGTTGGGTTGATGACAAACTCACTGCAGAAAGTTGCTGCAGGTCAGCAGGTCAGAGCTTTCCCTGCTAAGCTTCGGCCATTTTTTCCCCTATATATTAATTCTTAGTAAAAAAAAAAAAAAAATCTCACTTACCCCACCCTTACCTGTTCATATCCATATCAATGTGCAGCTCCAGGGGAAATAGACATGAGTTTATCTCACTTTTTCCTTAAGTAAATGTGTCTAAATTTCATACAGGGAAGGTAAATAGAGCAATAAGTGCATTGTTGATGTTTTTATTTTCTAGGTATGATGATGCTTTAACTTCTAGAACCTTTTTGGTTGGAAAGAGTCTTTTTCAGACTAGTGAATCATTGGATAGAGCAAAGAACCCAGTCACTAGCTGTTTTTAATGATGAAAACTGCCCAGTCCAGAGCCAGCCTTTGACCAACAGTCTCCAGGAAGTCCTGCACTGTTCCTCCATCATAATTACCCCCACGGCCAGGCACTAAGGACAGGAGATCACTGCTAATGTTTAGAACCTCGCACAGTTATTTAAACTAAGAGAAATAAACTATCATGACTTGCTTTTCTCTCAGGAGCCCCAGAAAAAGTTTCGGTGTAGCCCATCTCCACTGCTGTCTTCCAGCTCCTGAGTACCTGAGGCTCCCATGGTGCTCTGAGTGCCGGTGGAGAGCCAATTGGAGATTCTCTTGCTAGACTGTATCTGAAAGTGAGCTTGCGGCTGTATGAGCAGACAAGCAGGAGAGGCATGAGGAGCGGGAGGGGAAAAGACTTGCTTACTGAGAAATGTGGTGTAGTGCAAGGAGAATGCCTGGAAAGCCCAGAGGGGCAGCAAGTCAGAAGCAGAATGAGTTCAGTGTATTCGTGTTAGAAATGTCAGACTTAGGAGGACGCCAAATTCGTGTTTTCTAACTTTTGGCTTTCAGAAACCTAGTGGGAGAACGAAGGATAAAGCACAGAGGTCAAATGATATAATTACAAATATTGTAGTTGATCCTTGTAGAACAGGGTTTGACAAACTTTTTCCACAAAGAGAGAAAGAATATATTATTATTTGAAAGGTTTCTGATGCAGAAAGTGTAATAGGCAGTCTCAGTCCAGAAAGGATGACACAGAAATGTGAGAACTGATTAAAAATTTTAGTGTAGAGGTAAATTATTTAAATTGTACTGCAGAGAAATCACATTGTTGTTAATCTCCTTGAAAATACTACCTCTTGTTTCTAGGACGCTTATCCCACAGTGGTTGCCTCTTTCTGAAGCGGTTCTGGAAGTCCTCTTCTGTGAGCCCTCTTTTTGAAGAGTGATTAAAGCTAAGGTGTATGCTGCTTCTCAATAGCGTCTAACGGGAAGGTCAGCTCAAAAAACATGATGATGCATTCTCCTCCACTTTATCCAAACACTGGGAGGCTTTGGATCTTCCCTAAAGTAAAAATGACCATGAAAGGTAAGCCTTTTGCATTGACTCAGGACACTGAGGTAGATAGAAAGCACAGCTAGAGCGAGTTCCAGAACTGCTTCAGCAAATGGAGAAACAATGTCAAAACTTAAGAGAAGTGTTTTGAGAGGGATTAGGGCAGTGTGGCTTTTACTGAAATATATTGTAAAAATTTAAACATTACCTGAGTTTTTCTTTTTATTGCAGTTTGTATTTTTCTGGGATTTTGTAACAAGGTTATACTTACTGTCATTAAATAAGATCATTTTTCCAAGTAAAACATATTAAGGGCATGTTCAAAGCTTCTAACAATCGCTCTTTCATTCCATTGCAGACTCCTATCGCATAGGCAGACTTTTTTCCTAACTGAAGACTATGGCAGATTTCAAATACAAAGAACTTACCAAATTATATTAACATATATTAAGAAATATTTAAATGAGACAAAAATTGTCTTCAGATGAGAAATGCGTGGAAACATGTGTACCTGTGAGTGTATAAAGTAACATTTTCTTAGAAAATAAAAAATACTCATTTAGGTAGTGAAAAAAATATCCATGGATTAACTAGCTCATCTCTTCTAAGATATAGAAGCCAAGAATATTCGACAAATTCTAATGTCTTACAAAAGTGATTTCAAGTAAAAAAGAAACACTAATAACAAAATCTCTAGAGACGGCACTCAAAACTTTGATCCCTTGCTAGTCACTGACTTTGTTCAAGATTATCTTGTGTACGAGGTAGGAAAAATGAGATGTAGTCATTAAAGCTGCGCACTGGGCAATGATACATAATAAGCAGCCAAAAATAAGTTGCCTAATGGAACGTACTATGGAGCTCTAATCCCACCGTTATTCCTTTAATGGGCTCCTGTCAAATATGGAATAAAAACAATGAGTAGCTATCTATACCTCTTTCCTCATCCTTTCATAGCTTTTCATTTCTGTGTAACAAAAATGCCACAATAAAAAAAGAAAAAAAGAAATGTGAAGCTGTGCAGAGATACAATCTCAGCCCATATCTGCGTCTTTCCTAAGATCTCTTTCACATCTTTAGAACTGAAGGAGGGGAACACTGAATACACCTGTGGCTGAGATATAATGTGGTTTTATAACCACGCGTGTGTTCTGTTGTTGGTATTCGTCTCCACAGCAGAGGCACTTGTTCATAAATATCCGTGCTGTAGGCTGGTCTGATTTTAGAATATGCAGTTAAAAAGTCTCTCTTCACCATTTATCTTTTCTCCTTAGTACAAAACCTTTTGCTTCTTTCCTTTTAAAAAATATCAACGACTAGTAATTCCAGTCTGATGATTTACTGGCTTCTGAAAAGAAGTCCTTTTATCATTGGGTTGTTTACTTTATTTCCTCCTTAGCACAAACTATTTTGCAAATCTCTCAATTGTTGATTTCTTCTTCTTCTTCTTCTTCTTCTTCTTCTTCTTCTTCTTCTTCTTCTTCTTCTTCTTCTTCTTCTTCTTCTTCTTCTTCTTCCTCTTCTTCTTCATCTTCTTCTTCTGCAAATGTTTCACATAAAATCTTTCTGAAAGTAGACCCTTCACCAGGTAATTTATGACAAACAAATTAATGAATCAAGCCCTGGGACCAATCCCCAACAAAATTAATTAATTAATTTTTAAAAGTGATGAGTTTAATGTTTTAAAACAAATTTAAGTGGATAAGAAGTTGTTAACTCATCATTGAGAGTCCTGGCAGTGTTTTCTGCAAAGGAAAGAATCCGTTAAGTGTTGCGCCATCCCTGCTACTCAGCTCTACAACAGAGAAGAAAAAGGAGCAACCAAGAACCCAAGGTGGCCTCCTGTGTTCTGGTAAACCTTTGTTCACAAGCAAAGTCAGCATTCAGCCCATAAGTTGTAATTTATTCCGACAGTCAGGGTTACCCAAGGAGCAGAACCAACAGGTTATATGCAAATATATACAATGAAGGCTTTTCCTGGAAACCAACTCTCACAGTTATGGAATCCATACAATTCTGTGCTATGCTAAGTTAAAGATTCAGCAAAACCAAACAGCAATTAGATCTTAAGTCCAAGCATTGGATAAGCAGGGCAGCTTGGAGTCCACAGGCTGGAGTCCTAGAAGCTGTAGGGTTCTGAAGCAGAAGGAAGCCATCTGTAAGAAAGAGACTTTTCCTTTTCTATCCTTTTATTCTCCTGGTGCCTTGGATGACACCCAGCTCTCAAGTCCCTGGATGATACCTCACCATCAGGAAAGTGGTGATCATCTCCATGTACTCAAATGGTAATGTCTTCTGGAAGCGTCATCTCAGGCACAGCCTGGGCCACGTGTTACAGGCATACCTGAGGCTGCTCAAGTTCACATCTTAAAGTTCCCATCACATTGCCAATGCCACTCTAAGTTATCTTGGAAGTAACAACTGTAAAATGCAGCTCCCATTCTTAGGCCAAGAAAAGAAAAGGAAAAGATTAGATTGTTGAAATGTAACAGCTTAGAAGGGGTGTGGGCCTTTTAAGTGTTGAACCCAGATTTCTTTGGAGGGAACACTAACAGGGTGCTTCTGGTATTTTTGTGAGTGTACAGAGAAATTGAGTCTATAAATGCTAGAAAACTACACACTGGATTCCACTAGAAGGAGATACCACTTTCCATGTGAAGATAGGTTGTTGGGCTAACATTCCTCTAAGAGTTCAATAGGCCTCCTGGAAGCTGCTAAGAGAAATCTCACAAGGCCTGTGCTTTTATTTTTCAGCCTTGCAGTTCTATGATGCACTCTGTTTGGGGTCTAAGCAAGTTGGTAAAGAGGAAATCATTTTTGCAGAGCTCTCAGTCAGTGTCAGGAAAGGTGAAGAGCAAGACTGGAGCCACAAAATAGTAAATTAGCAACTGGTTCAAATGTAACATCCTAGTTTCTCTATTAACTAATATTTTATATTTGAGCTACAACTTGAAATCTCTCATAATGTCATCTAATGGCCAGATGGGGGACCATCCAAAATTGGAATTACATTGACCAATCTCTCCCAAATCTACCAGATTTTGATAATACAAATGCTCACTGGTGATGTAAAATGAATGAAATAAAAAGACAGTTGTGTGTTAGTGTGTGTGTGTGTGTTTCTGTGTGAATATATGGTCACGACTATGTGTATAGGCATACACACACATCACTAGTCTCAATTATTCTTAGAAAGGATGATATTTTAATCTAAAATAAGCCTCCATGTATTAGTGTCAGTTTACAATAACTTTTTTTTAAGGACTGTGATAGTGCATAATATTCACATTTTCTATTATTTAAAGTTTTGTTAGGAAAACAAATTGTTGGACAACTCTATGTTAATTCTCTCTCTCTCTCCTCTCTCTCTCTCTCTCTCTCTCTCTCTCTCTCTCTCTCTCTCTCTCTCTCCCTGTCTAATTTCACTGACTGATCAAATATAAAAGCTCTGAAACTGTTGTTTATAAGTAGACTTAATCTGATTGATGGATTGATGATGGACTGAATGATTTATTGATTGACAAGTGATGAAGGTTGCAACAGTTGATAGGGCAGGGCTATTCTGAAAAACATTTTCTTAAAATATTTTAAAGTAAGACAGATTGTCACTCAGGAAGCAAATCTTTGAGATGATGCACTGAATGTCAGTAATCTGGACTGTCAGATGGCTCTGAGTGTACATGAACTTAACTTTTTATGTATATTTAGAAAATAAATGCTCTATAATGTATGACTTATATTGCTTCAAGTGTATAAACACCTGCTAGCCTTGCACTAAAACATAGATTTCTCTCAGTTCTTTTATCCTTGCCTCTCTCTCTAGATAGTTTATTTAAACATCTTCCATAGTAGTTTGGGATTTGGCTCTTTTTTGAATAATGCTTTATTGATGAGAGCAAATCAGAGCCAGAATTGACCACCTAACTGCCACTATGGCAGGGGAAAAGCCAGAGCTGGGCTAAAACAAACCTCTAAGCCAATAAAATATTATGAGGTGTGTGATGGTTCACAGGTATGTATTTGTATCTTCCTCTGTATATTCCACATATTTATATTGCTGATAAGAACCAATTCACAAGCCTCCTGAGGATTTTTCATCAGTGTACATATGATAGCACCTCGGACAGAAAGAATCACAATGCATCATTTTCATAAGGTTGGTAGACTCCCAAGAAAAGTTACATGGTGATGAAATAATTATGGAGATACATTAGGGGTCACTCAGTGTGGTTCTGTACCAGGGAATTTCTCATTTTGATATGGCAGAGCACATAGCTAGACTCCTGTACATTTATTCTGAGTTTTTTTTCTTTAATAAAATGTCCCACTCATTTGTCCTAAGGACAGTGAACATATTTATGGCTTAATATTTGCAAGGAGCTATATATTCTCACAGCAAAGTATAGTGTATTGTATTTGCAAAACATAACCTCAAGAAATAGAACTACATGTGAAATGAACCATGCCAAATACTTGACTTTCTACTAAGAAAAAACATTTTGCATTATTAATTACCTTCCATCCTGTTGACTTTTATTAACTCTTTTACTGCTTTGCCACTGAACCAATTAAGATGTTTTGGTCATGGTGCCTTCAGTCAGACAAAAGCCGAGGGCTTCTTCCACAGCTAAATACTTTTAAAAACCTCACAGAGCTGACACATTTGTAGAACTCTGCTTAGCAAACATAAGTGCTCCAAACTGTGCATGTTCTGGAAGCCATAATTTTCCCAGCTAGACGCAGTGGACAGTATTAAGAGGCCTGCTGGATTGTACCACATTGTCATTTATTGTAATGTTTTAACACACTGCAGAATCTGCATTGTCAAGATCATTGGCAGTGTGATTTATTAGCTAGGATTGATTATGTTGCTAATAACCCAGATGGCCTGAATTTAGGAAAGAATATGTCTTGTCACTAAGCATGAAGGAATAAATGCTAACTTGCCAAGAGACAAAGGAGCCTTGATTTAGAAAAGACTCATTTACCTGCCATGTGCCGACAACATTCAAGAGGCAGTTTTTGTTTTTCTTCAAAGAACGCATTAAATTCTGTTGTTTCGCCTGGAGGAGCAGTGGATATTTTATGTGTGTGAAATGTTTTTCTGCAATGGAGCAACTTTTGTCAGCCCTCCCTCTGGGACAGCGTGGGCAATGCTTTTAGAGTTTGTCTTTGGTTTCTGCTACAAGTGTCCAAAACATGACCTTGCCTGCAAGGATTTTACAGTTGAACATCTCAGGCTTTGACGTTTCTGTTGACTTTGCGTGATTTCCCGTGGGCTAACACCTGGAAGCCATCACCTGCAGATGCTTGGCCACCACACTCCTGTGCCCAGTGCAATACCCAGGTGTTACTGGAGAGACACGGACTTCTCTGGTAACCTGAACCAGACAGACACCAGATTGTCTCAAGCAAAAATGGCACTGCCTGTCCAGAACTGATCATGGTGATTATTCAAAAATGCAGATGAGGTTGTAGCACTAAGTGAACAAAAAAGAAAATACTTGGTTGATAGATGATTATTTATCTTACTTTTTTCTTTCTTTCTAGGTGATACAAATTTAAACGAACCCTATTTCTTAAGACAACAATATTGAGATAGCAAGGCATCCTCCCCCTTTTTCAATATACATCCCATTAGCTTATAGGACAGTTTTGAAAAACAGAACTTTTGGACTTTCTAATCCTCAAACAGTCAGGATAGTTTCGGTGTTGGTCCTTTCTTTAAACATAAAGTGACAGCACCAATGCTCCAGCAAAGTGAGACGAACACCCCGCTTTGTAGGAGTCTTGATAGCTTATCAAGTTTGAAGTTGGCCTCATGTGCTTTGCAATAAAACATTTTGTGCAATACAGGGCGTCGCTTATGGGCCTTTGTCAAGTTTATTTATAGAAATGTAATGAATCCATCATGTCTAAAATATTAAGAGCTGATCAAATAAAATGTATATGTCATCTGATGACTGACAGTCCATCCAGGGCACCGGTCCCTATTGATAGATATTGAGCTTCAGTACTCTCTATAATTAACAATATCTCTCTTTTAAAAGAATGAGACTTTACAGGTCTGTTCTTGTACACAGTCATTCATCCATACAATGACACAGATTCTGTGCAAATTTGCAGTTCTCTCTTTAAAAGCGTCTCGTTCTTCTGTACACAATAGGCATAATAAATGTGCACCTCACTTTGAAGTAGAATGGAGAACGACTCCATGAAGTCAAGGACCATTTTGAAGGAATGTAAAGTAAAAGGCAAAAACTTGACTACCAACCATTTAGAGATGAAAATGTGTTTTAGTGGGATTCCATTAATTGATCAAAGGACCGTGTGTATGTGCACCTATATTTATGCAGGCTTTTAAACTACAAGGTTAAATTTGTCTTTCCATGTGCTTTATCAAATGGGTTTGGCCAACATCTTATTGATGCCAGCACTCGAGTGTCACATCAAAGCAGAGCTGTTCAATGAATCTCTGTAATTCATTACCTGAATTCTCTATCTTATTGCAGTTTTATTTGTTCACTCACTGGCTTAGGTTTATTCTTTTCTAAAACAACATTCTATTCAAAGAAGGAACAGGCTAGCCTGTTCAGATGTGGGCAATAATTTCCACTAGCAAAACCAGACAGAAAAGGGTTTCTTCCTTAAGACCAGAGAAGTATGTGCAGACTCACCAGGCAGCTGGGATCTGGTTTTAGAGATGCTAAGCACCTTACTAAGAGACAAATCTGAATCCACCAACTTGAAGGATCTAGAAAAAGGGTCATTATCATTGAGAGACCTTGCTGGCAGGTTAGATGGAATAAAAGTAGTAGTTAGGTAACTATTGGGCCCCTGCCACATGCCATGCATTGTACTGAGCACCACAGACGTGGCAAACAAGATTTTGCCTTTGTGATATGATCTACATGGCAGAAACCCATCCATTTTTCCCCATGCCTCATGATAGTTGAGTCCAATGGGTGTAAATTGCCCCATCCTGAAGGAGATGTCAGGGCATCGAAACGTAAGCAAGACAACAAAGTCTGAGGCTAATTCTGATATTTCCACCCATTTTCATATCAGTTTATACTCACTATTCAATAGCACCACTGTTTTATTATCCCTAAAAGAACTAAAACCACTGCATTACCAAAAAGCTCTCAGCCTCTGTCAGAGCAGACTGTGTGACACATGCCTGGCGGGGGACCCACTAGAGAAAACCAGAGTCGGGTTGTAGTCATGAACCATCATGTGTAGAAATACATTTGCTTAGCCAGGCAATGTTTATCTTTGATCCTGGTCAGATTACTGTAAGCTATAAGTTTTCTTTCTTGTTCCCTTTTGATCACCTGTAAAAGTGGATTTTGGTCAAGCTGATAAGCTAAGAAAATTCTATAATACTTAAAGAGTAAAATACTCAGCATGTCAATATGCTTATACATCTAACATTTTGATTCCAAAAAAGAACATAAAATTTTTCTAAATTTATTTCTCTTTCTATATCATAATACATAAGCTCTTTGCAGGGCTTGTTTCATAAGCATAATGGGTCAGCGTGTTTTCACTCTACTGCAGTGAAGCCCTCATTCGGTGAATGCTATCTGGAGCCCAGGCCTTTTCCAGGACAATTTCAGTAGGTGAAACAGAAAATGCTCAGTAAACAATGAGGTCTTTATAATGGGAATGTAGTTTAACATGAAGACTTTAACATCTGTATCACTTTCTAATTACAAATGCAACACTTCCACATGACACTCAGCTGTACCATCACTCCTATAACTCAGAATCATAAAAAAATCTTAAAAGGAAAGTCATTCACACAGTTGCATATGCTTCATACTGAGACATTCATGCACTTTCAGTTATATTCCTGTCTTGTATCACATGAAATCAGGTAGAGTGGAGTGAGGGGGGAAAAAACTGAATGTTCATCCTAACAATATAATTCTTCCATAACACTCACTAAGGTCTCACTTAAATGAAAATTGTTTGGAGAGTAGAAAGAAAAAAAAGGAGAGAGAAAGAGAGATCTAGCTGAGAAGAAATGAACTTTGGAAAGTTATTTCAGTCATTTATCAAAAGTTATTTACTACAAACCTACTATGTGGCCATCTTGGTGCCAGCCTTAGGGAACAGAAGAATAAATAAAACAGATTCTCCAAGAGCTGACAGCCAAATTCTACAAAGAAAAAAAAAAAGATGGTACACATAAATATATAATTACTTCTGTGGTGTTTGCACGAAGGAATTCTGAAATGTTCGATGACGAAACTTTCAGCAAAAATCCCAAGAAAATTGCAAAGCTCCAAGGAGACTACAAAACTCACTTGAAGGCATCTGCAGCTGCCTTTCAGACATACAAATTCATATTCCCAGGATTTTTCAATTTTTGGAGAATCGGGCATTCAAAAGAGGAAACAGCCAGAGTTACATAAATAAAATATTGCAGATGTGATATATGGATTTAAATATAAAAAATTTAAACCTGAATAATGAGAAATCTCTGTAAATCACATGCTAACTTTTACATCAAGAAGAATCACGGCTAATATTGATTATTATGGAAAAGGCTAGTATACAGAAACAAAGCCATGAACTTCATATGGCAAGAAGATACAGTTTGCACCTAGAAAAACACATCCTTAATCAAAGGAAGGGTTTCATTAATTTCTTAAAGCAAAAATAAGATTAAAATGACATGGTAGAAGAGGACAGGAAGAAAGCTCCATGGCACAAGTGACTGCCTGACAAGTTCAAGGTCATGACTTTGAAAGCTGGGCCTGCAAAATAAATAAATAAATAAATAATGAAATAGATGATAAAATTAAAATAAATCACATGGTGGAAATATGTACACATTATAACTTATATACACTTATGAATACAAACATGATACAAATACCATACACGAGACTGAAGATATTGCATAACTTAGCCTATGATGTGTTGTATTAGTATCAGACAAGCTACACTATCGTAACAAATAATTCCTGAGTCTCAACTGTTTAAAGGGACCTTATGCGACAAGCTCAGTTTGGTTCATGGAGACTTTTCTCCTTGTTGCCCCTGCTGAACAACACAAGATTTAGCTCAGGGGCCTAGCTCCTAATTTTCATGTACAAATCCTTGAATTCAGTTCCTGGCATCAAAAGAACTTGATGATGGTTGTTCCAAAAGTGGAAAAATTTTTCATTAGCATACTAGTGAAAGAGCTGATGGATTTTCCACCGGTTCTCAAATTCTTCCATCTAGATAATCATTCTACTTTATTTGTTAAAGATGATTTATGTTTACCCAGGTTTATTGGCTAATGCATATGATGTCATTTTGAACCCACTCCTGTGCAGAAGTACAAAGGAACTACATAATTTTACTTCATAAAGCCCATGTACCATATTTAATGTACAGAATCTCACATGGTATACAGGTACATTTTATTCTATTGTCTATTTCAATAATGTTTTATTAAGTAGTAATTCTGCACCTCATATTAAGTCAATATGTAAATATGTGTACCTCATATTTAAAATTCAGACTCTGCAGCTTCTAACAGGAAACTGTCATAAGCAGATTTTGCTTTATTCTTCCTCTGTTACAAATGGCACTCAAAAAGGAAAGCATAGGTTAGTTCTTCATGGAATCACAGGTCATTATGACCAGGAAACATAAATGAGAACATCTAAGACATTTAATCAAAAGTGGGGATGACTCTCAAGACTTCTGTTCAGACCAGCGACTGGGACATGGAAGCGATTTACAGAAAGGAGGTGGTGACAGTCCGCAATTACCGAAATTTAAAACAATGGAAAAGGTCAAAATGGCAAACCCAACTGATACACTTTAATTGATATGGACTCCTTCTGTTCACTAAAACAAATGTTTTCCCAAAAAAATTGTGTGTTATATGGGTATGAGTCAACTGTCAAATGCTTTAAATGGGATGAAACCTGTTGGCCTTCATTTGCAAAGAAATAAAAGTGTGTTTCAAAGCGGTTTTACTTCAAATAGAGACAAACATTATGACTTCTAAATCTCATTTTAGAAATGAAAACTGAAAGATACAACCGACACCGGTAAATAGAAAGAAATAGAACTTAAGATTTTGACAGCAAAGAAAGAAAGAGGAGAAAAGTTAGGAAAAAAGGAAGGGACAAAACTATACATGTATATACACTAGGTGGATAAGGTACTAGTCCTAACAATTTTCACTGGGTTTTTTAAAATAGCAGGTACTGGGAAGAATTCTCACATTGACTAACTCTATATGCTCAGAACTGTTAACTAGGCAACTACATTCAGGATAGCAATGTGTAATATTAAAACCATGCTTGAAATACCCCTGCCACCTCGGTCCTCTAAAGAAGTACCATTTCTAATATCATATGAATTATTACTATACTCCCTTTAAATATTTTTTAAAAAGATAAAAAGATGAGACATAATAACAAAAATTTAAGATTTCTTAGAAGCATGTGGTAATATTCAATCATATGTCTCATCTTGTAGAACTATATCTCCTTATCTGAGCAACAGATTTGATGATAAAATAGATAATATATCAATCACTGTTGGTCAGATCTTCTTGTTTTTTTAATTAAAAAAAATTTTTAGAGATTCTTGTTTTAAAAATCTGTAACTTATGCACTATATGTTACCCTGTTTCTGTCTTCCCTTTTGCTTTTCTTGCTCTTGTGTTTACTCTTCAAAGTAAAAGAAAATTACAAAAAAAAAATCATATATGTCTTCTGCTAAAGAGCTGTTGTGGCCTGCTAAAGTGAACACGCACAATTTCTTCTTCAAGAAATCTCTTATTTCAATAAAAGACCATAAATTTTAAAGCAATAGCTAAGCAAATATGATCACTTAAAAGACGGACTGATGACTCCCAGTTTTTATGTTATAGCGTTTTTCTTTTTTTTCAAAATCACAACATATGAACGTTGAATACATTTTCTTTCTTCTTTACTTGTTCTCACTTCTTTTTTCAAACTTACATTTAAAATACTTGGTCACTCATGGTTAGAAACACCAGTCTAAAGACTTTAAACTACATTGCCTAAATACAGTTGGTGTCTTTTGATTAGATTTTCTTGATGTATCCCTATATTTGATTATGTAATTCATCATATCCCTGTTGCTTTTCACATCATAAAGCATGTATGAACTTTACCATTGCAAAGGGTGACTCTACAGAAATTTAGGAAATCATGGTATAAAATCATCATCCTTCTCTAGTTCATCATCACCGAGAAGGGAAACCCTGAACCTATTAAGTATCCACAGCTATCTATCCCATCGCTAGTCCCTGACAACTACTGATCTGCTTCTCATCCCTATCAACCAACCCCCTCCAGACATTTCACATGAATAGAATCAGAACATACATCTTCTTGTATCAGTCTTCACTTAGCTAATATGATGTTTTCACAATTCATTCATGTTGTAGAGCTACCAGAGCTTCACTCAGAGCTTCAGTCTTTTTATGGCTGAGTATCACTCCAATGTATACTACATTTTAACATTCATTGTTCTTTGTTGGCCACTTAGGTCATTTCCACTTTTTGACTATTGTGAATTGTGTTGCTATAAATACTTGTGTATGTGGGTGCCCTCTCAATAAATATATATATATATATATATATATATATACATACATACATACATATATAAATAATAAACCACCACTTGTGTAAAACTTATTGAAACACATGCATTTAATTAATCTGGGTTTATACCTAGGAATGGAAATCATGAACATAATATAAATCCATGTTTACTTTTGGGTTAGGCTCTTTTCAACAGCAAATACAAAATAGTGCCTTTTTTTTTTTTTTTTTTTTTTTTTTTTTTTTTTTTTTTTTTTTTTTTTTTTTTACATTTTCTTTAGTAATATTTGAGAGTTCCATCCACATCAGTACCAAACTGCTTATTTTTTAAGCTTTTCCTGAGTCTCATCATCTCAGCAGAAGCGAGGTGACAGCTCACGTGCTCTTTAGCTACATTTCTCCAAGGACTGATATTGTGCATCTTGACGCATGTTGGTCATTCCCATGTCTCCTTTGGGAAAATCTCTCCCGAAGACCTTTTCCCATTTTGTTTCCTGCCATGTTTGCTTCTTTGTTGTTGAACCATTAAAATCTTTTTGTAACTTAAATACTGGAATATTTTTACTCAATCAGTTTTTGAACATTTCTTTCCCTCTGTTGATTCATTTTTTTTAATTATGAGAGTGATCTTGAGAATATCTATTTATGTTCACATTTTCATGAAATTCAATGAAATTTCCTCTGCTGATTCTGGTTTTAACATCACATATAGGAAAAAAATATCAAATGTAACATTTTAAAGAGTTTCTTATGTTTTCTTAAGTGTTCCATAGTTGTAGCTCAAGTATTTATGTCATGAGTCTATTTTGAGTTAATTTTTCCATAAGGTATGCAATAAGGGTTCAACTTCATCCTTCTGCAACTTCATATGTCCAGTTGTTTCCAACATTATTTGCTCTTTCTAAGAACGTATTACTTCCTCAATAAATGATTTTGGAACTCATGTCAACATCAATCGTCATAAACATCTGTGTCCAACATTTAATTCTTCATTCTACATTATTTGTTTATATGCATATTCTTAGGTTAGTATCTAAAAAAATCCTACTAAAGCATTGCTGTAAGTTTTGAAGTACGCGATCTCTCCAATGCTTCTCAGGTTCCCTTGAAAATCCATAAGAAAGGCAGGCCAAATAGCTCAGCAAACTAAAGCCGCTGCAAACAGCTGCAAATTAAAGCTGGTGATTTGATCCCCAGGCCTACCATGCTGGCCCCGCCCCCAGGGCATGCTGAGGCTGCAGTTGAGACTGGGAGTAGTGGCTCATGCCTATAATCCCAGCTCTTGGAAGGCTGTAAATAGGAGGATCACTACAAGTCCAGTGTAGTAGTGAGACCCTGAAAACCCTGTAGACCTTACCTAAAAATACAAAAAAAAGAACGAAAGAAAGAAAGAGAAAGAGAGAGAGAGAGAGAGAGAGAGAGAGAGAGAGAGAGAGAGAGAGAGAGAAAGAAAGGAAGGAAGGAAGGAAGGAAGGAAGGAAGGAAGGAAGGAAGGAAGGAAGAAAATCCTAAGAATTTTGCACTTGGATCTTCCATTTCTTCAGAAAAGGCTATTTTAGTGTTTTTAGTAATTAGTGTTCAATTAGGGCCACTCTGAATATGTAGATTTCGTCAAGGTTATTGTAGTATTAAGTATTTGGATCCATGAACATGGGTCACCTTTTGCACACCCTTTCATTTTCAGTTTACATTAAAGATAATGATTTTCTAAATATTTTAGGGATTTACTATTAATTATTACATGGGATAATGTACATATTTGGAATTTTAAAAAATTATTGTGTAATGAGAATAAACTAACCGTACAGAACATAATAGAATTTAGGCTAATATCACATAAATTAAAATGATCATCTCATTTAGAAAATTCAGGTACAATTAATTTTTACATTCAATATAAGGCATAAAGGCAAATACACTGTATGAAACTTCCAAAGTCATAAATCTGAAAAATATTAGATTTGATTTGTGTTGATGGTTATGTTACTATTGTGCTATCATTTCAAACATACACAAACAATGCTTCTTTCTTTATATACCAAGCCTTAAATGTAAGACATGGAGAAAGAAACCCCACGAAGTACAAATATCAGTTTAATTTATACTAGAACTTGGATTAGAGATAATGGATTTACGGCAGATTTCCAAGGCAAGCTTTAGTGAACATCTTCATAAGTTCTTTAAGTGTATTTATACTGCCAAGCTTCTGAAAAGCAGGTGTGATAAAACCTTGACCTTCTGGCAGACAGACATGGGAGAAAAAGGACAGAGAGACACAGGGGAAGGTAGAGAGACTGAAACCTGAGCAAAACACCGTGATCAGTCCTGTCTTCACCATTCAGTAATTCGGCTCTTCTGTTAAAATTGAGTATTTGTTACGAGGTGGAAGCCATTAGTCTCATCCCATTTTTCCTAACAGTACAGTGGACTCGCACTCTGGCTTTCCTGTGGAAATAGGAGTGGGAAAAAAACATTGATGGGGTCCGGGGGGATGGCTCAGTGGTCTAAAGCGCCTGCTTGGGAAAGCTTGGGCAGCTTCAGGGACCGCGGTTCGATCGCCGGCACCACATGCTGCGCCAGCCCTGCCCTCGGGGCGGGCTGAGCCGGCCATAAAAATGAGTGACAAACAAAGGTTCCAAAACAAGAAAAAAATAAATAAATAAATATTTTTTTTTTTAAAAGAAAAAGAAAAAAATTGATGTCTTCAGGTTTTGTAAAAGCTTACATATCAAATAAATCAAACAATGGGCCCGGCAGGATAGCTCAGTGGTCTAAAGCGTCTGCTTGGGAAAGCTTGGGTGGCTTCAGGGACCGCGGTTCGATCCCCGGCACCACATGCTGCGCCAGCCCTGCCCTCCAGGCGGGCTGAGCTGGCCATAAAAAATGAGTGAATAAACAAACAAAGGTTCTGAAACAAGAAAAAAATAAAAAAAAATAATAAATCAATCAATCAAACAAATTCCAACCTGCAACATTTTATTTTAACTTGATGGGTAAATCTTGAACAAGCCCTCAACCTGTGTATGACCTTCCTGCCTCATTTTGATCTATAACTAATTATTTTATAGCATACGTCAAAGCATCACATATTCTAATTTATTTTTTTCATTCACCCTAATTCACCAACTTAGGCTTCCCATAGAATTTTTCCTGGATCCAGAGGCTAAACTACAGTCCCAGGGCACATCCCTGGGTGAGGAAGTTCCAGAACTCATGGTGCAGAGTGGGCATCTGCCCTTGAAGGGGTTGTTTTTCCACAGGTCCACCTATCATGTACTATCATTACTGTGGTCAGTGAAATATTAGAGCCAATTTCTTCTATCAGACTATAACTCGTTACTGTTAACCATTTCTCCATCCTATTTTGTCCTCTACTTTCCTCAGCTCCTGGTAACCACCCTCCTATTCTCAGTGTCTGTGAGATGAACTCTGCAAGTGAGGGAGATTCTGTGGTATTTCACACAGTATCTCTGCTGGTGCGCTTTTTCTCTTTTTATTGCTAATTTTTCTACCTTGAATTAAGCTCTCAAATAGAGATATATAAAACCAAGTAAACCTTCATAGCAAAATTATATGTCATCTACTCATATTTATTTAGGCTTTATACAAGAAGTTGACATTGACTCTTAGGGACTTAATGTATCACCCGTCAGTGCAACTTCCCCCCGTGCTAACATGTTTTCACAGTACACTTAAGAGCCCCTCATTACAGATTCTGTCCTGGTGGTGCCCCCCACCTGCCACCTCTTGTCTTCAGCTAGTAGAGTCAACAAGGTCAAACCAGAATCGTGGACACTAGAGAGGATTCTGAGAAACCAGATTGCAAATCCAAGAATATGGGGCCACTGCCTCTGCCTCATCAATAAGATCACACCTCTGTGTGTGAAGAAAGAAGCAGAATCAGTTCTTTGCAAATTATCTGTGGTTCACCGAGCACAAAGAGTCTTCTTTTCATATTACTATTGAATAATAAGCTAAAAAATATGAACTCACCTATTCCTAGACTAGAGTACCTCAGGAAGAAAGCTGCACAGTGCGGCTTTAAGTGTATGACTTTTGAACCCAGACCAACCAGATACCGCCAAGTACCAATCCGACGTAATACCTATGTGCCTTACATTCATATCCATAAAAATGAAGATAATTGTGCATTGCTCAGCAGATCACTTGAAAACTAAATAATACAACGCAGCAAAGTGTTCAGCATGGTATGTGGTATGTGATAAAAAACATTAACTATATTGATATTCATTGGTAAAATCATCTCTCAGCAATGGACCTTTTTTACTTTATCAAATGGGAAGTACCTACCATTCTGATACAAAACCCTCAGAATAAAAATGCATTTCATTAAATCTGAGATAATCCCTCAGGACTATGACACCATGGCATTTCTTTCTTGTTCTGCCCTCACAGGCAATGGAATCTGGCTCACCCTCCTCATTGGTTAACAGCGTTTCCCATAATAGAAATCACTGCTAACCGGCTTCTCTACTTACTCGTCGAAGGCTTGGGGAGAAAGGAAGCACACACATTTCCTTTAGCCTTGCCACATGGAGCTTGGGTTACTGCTCCTTCCTAATATCCGTGGCTCACTTTTGAACAAAGTTTCCATCTTAATCGTGCAGACCTAAAATGGAGACAACACGCTGGCCTGTCTGCCTGGCATGGGTACATCCTGAGAATGACCATGGTGGAAAATTCAGGCGAGGGAAGAGTTTCAGGTTTATAGCCAGACTATACCACCTTCAAAGCACAGCAGTTCATTGCTCATGCAGCTGTTAGATACTGCTGATATACACTCAGATCCTGCTCAGTGCCAGGGAAATAGCTAGTCATTTCTCTTTTTACTACTGGCTCCACTTTTTTTTTTTCCTCCTGGAGTTTTTTATCTTACCAAGGTAATGTATAAAAACATCAAGGAATAAAATAATGATTTGCTTTATGTCATGGTAATTCAAAACAAAACTATTGTAGCTCATATTACATAGCTAATTATATCTATTTTCCATTCCATGACGTCTCTTTTTATAGCCTATCTTTTCCACATGTGTTCATAGAATTATAGAGCTGGGAAAGACAGTAACAGTCACCAAACTCAGTGTTTTTGTAGTAATATGGATTAAGACGTTGTGTGGTCTTAGAAACTCCCACTGTTCATTGGCTTATGAAAGCTTAAAAGTCCCGTAGTAAATAAAACTGTTCAATTCCCCTGGATAGGACTTTCTCCAAGCTGAGCCGTGATGAAACTGTCCTGGCAGATCTGTACCTAGCTCCATAGAATGTGTGCTTCTGCGAATCATGCTTTGAAAATGTTTATACCACTCAGACTTTATTACTAGACACAAAGTACTGAATACCAGAGCCTTTACTTACTTTCTCCTCAGTCTCTTCTTTTTCGCTCTACTTTCTTTTCACATTCTTCCTCATGCCTGTGGGGGGAAAAATAGCAACTTCATATACATTTATGCTACCTTTATCCCATAGATAGTTCTTATTGCATTTATAACTGAAATTATTGAATATGCCTTCATCTCCATTCAACAAAGAGAAATAATTAAGGTACTGGTTGCTGTTTAGAAATCACTTTCACCTATTCCCTAAATGTGTCCTTTGCATATACTTATACAGAGTCTTATTCCTACCAACTTGTTTAGACCAAGAGAAAATGTGCATTCTTCAGCTGTGAGCTAGAGGTGTTGATCTACCTTTGAACATGGATTCATGTCAGAAGGCTTAACTAGGTTCTAACACCACCAGTACATGAAGAAATGACCAAGTATGAACCCAGCATGATGTCATAAAATATCCAAAGTTAATCAATACTAATTTATGAATGTACTTTTAAAAGGCCTATGTTCTTTTCAGGTGATGAGCTCTGTTACTAGCAAAATCTGTGTATAGGAGAATTATAAAAGTTTTTCACATTAGCTTTGAAACTGAAGCCTGTAGGATTCACCCAGGAGGTCACTTTTCATTATTGGGCAACCTGAGAAGCATCATTAGTGTCTTCATTGCCTCTTTAAAGAACAACTCATTTGAAAATCACTTTAAGACCCTCACGTACCAGATGAGAGCAATGTGCTATCAAAAACCCGAATGAAAAAGAGCTGGAGAATTGATTTTCTCTGCTGCTATGACCGATCTGCTTTTCATTAGTTCCACTGACATCAGAGCTAAATATATAAAAGCAAGAGCTGTTTGTGAGTATGTATGCGTTGTTTTGATTTAGCATAAGATCATACCCAAAGAGCTGTAGCTTTCCAGTGAAAGGGGGAAGAGGAAAATAACCCTCAGCCTTCTCTTCTGTGTCCCAGGCCTGGATGACTCCATTGGTTCAAGTTGGTGTATCTGCTGTCCATCCGTATGAAGCACTAACCTCAGTGCCTGGGAATGCTACCTGCCTATTAAGTCAGCCACCCTGGAGAGGCCCTGAGAGAGCTGGCCCTGCTTTCGAATGTACTACTGTACGCTGACACATCTTTGCAAGGCCAGCCATTCTTTTGGGCCTTTTCCCAGCCAAGTTTTCTGGTGTTTGTCCCTGCAGAGGGCAACCAAGAGCCACACAGCCTTTGGGATCCAAGTTCCCACCCTGAGGAAGCACGGAGAGTGCATTTCCTGGCTTTGGTCTTTCTGGCTCCTTGACAGTTAATCCAAGTCATGCCAATGGCCTTACACTGACCTTTCTTTTTCATTTAACAGTATGCGCAACTTCTTGAGAAATACTAATGAAGCTAACTCATCACTCCTTCCTCTGCTTCACTGTTTTGTTGTTTGGGCAAGTAGACAAACTCTCCTTAGATACACTATAGAAGCCAGATTCCTGCACAACCCTACAGGCACCCTCAGTTGGCCTGCCATCCCGAGATTCTTCTCTTCATAGGTAGTATTGCCCCCTTGAACATATGATATCTCAAAGTTTAGCCCAACTTATCAGATTTCATATAGGTTTGCTTCACTAACTCACCTCTTTTTGTGAGCTCTGAGAGAAGCCAGAATCATAGCAGCTTAGAAGCAAAAGCTTTCGTGGCTATAATGCAGTGTATTTTAATTTCCAATCTAAAATTGACTAGCATGCTCTTGGCATTACCACTTACAGCACAGAAAATTTGCTTTGAAGCTTTCGGTGTCCTGCTCCTCTTCATCACACTGAACCAGTGCTGAGCCATTAAACATGCAGGGGATGGAGCCCTGCAGGAGAGCCTTCGAGCTGCCATTTCTCAGGCTGCAAATCAAAAATTACATGCACTCCTTCCAAGGCCAAGAAAAATAAGTTAATTTATCATCTGAAAAAAAAAAAAAAACCATAGTGTTCAAAATAAAATTTCTTAAAGATTTGTGGAGTTTCCGCATGTGAGATCTATTTTATGCCTTCTACTTACCATTTGGTATTCATTTTACAAAAGACCTATGCTCCAGGATAATTTTTAAACTACTATTACTTCTCTCTCTCTCTCTCTCTCTCTCTCTCTCTCTCTCTCTCTCTCTCTCTCTCTCTCTCTCAGAATTGTAAGTGTAGCAGATACCTCAGAGTTTTTCATCTAGAAACAACCATAGAGGCCATATCTAACCTGCCATGTTAAACACTGCATAGCAGCCAGCCAGGGTTCTTGAAGTTACCATTATCATCCTAAAGCCTTTCTAGAAACACAAACTACCAGATCTACTGAAGAAGAAATTCTGCTGCTCAGTTCCAGCATATCCTCTAGGCAAGTCTGATGCAAACTAAGCTTTGAGAACATTTGGCTTAGACAGTCTTGAGGCTTTTGAATGTCTCAAATTATGTTACACAAGTTTCACTTACTATCTTAGCAACTTCGTGAAGTAAGTAAAGCAGTTTTCGAACTCTCTGAAGATGAAACTACTTTAGGAAGGGAATTCAATCAGGAGACCCCGATGCTAAGTGGCAGGTTGGATGACAGGGTACTTCTTCCAGGACCTAGTCCTGTGCCCCTCAGCTCCCAGGAGCAAAGTCTTGGAGGAGGACGCCTGCCTGGCCCTAGTGACTGCATCACCAGGCTAGCCATCGCAGTGCCCATAGTCTATTAGCAGGAAAGCAAATGAGGAATGGAGGTAGGTGAGACAGAAAAGGCAGAAGAGAAGAAGGAGAAGAAGGAAGAAAAGGAGAGCATGAGGAAGAGGAAAAGAAGCAGGGAGAAAAGAAAGAAGAGGGTCGGGCAGACAGCACACAGGCCTAAAGCACCTACTTTTCAGGGGTCGGGGTTCAATCCCCCCTCTCCTGCTGTACGCCCTGCCAGCTATGCCCTGGGGTGCGCTGAGGCAGTGATGGAGACTGGGCCTGGTGGGACACGCCTATAATTCCAGAGCTTTGGAGGCTGATAACAGGAGAATCGCTATGAGTCTGACTTGTGTAGTGAGACCCTGTGGTCCCTGGACTAAATACATTTTTTTTAAAAAAAAGGAAGAAAAGAAAAGAAGGAAAGAAGAGAAGAAGAGAAATTTATACTCTGGATTAAGACCTCAAAAAAGTTAACCTGGGCAGGGAATCCAAAGTACCAATTGAGTCAATACGTTTTCTTACTCTTTCAACTTGGACCTTGGCATTATTCTATAAAGTCATTAAATAAGATAAAATAATAAGAAACGACTTTTGTTGCTTGTATACATTGGCTATTTGTTTTCCACGTGGCCCAAGATGATTCTTCCCTTGGTGAGGTCCAGGAGGACCATAATGTTGCTACAGGCCCATGACTTGAAACAACAGGTCCCAGCATACCTGCTGATAAGCGGTGTTTTAATTGCCTTGGGATTTTTCTTGAGTTTCAGGACTTTCTAAAGATTCTCAGGTGCTTCTAATGTTGATAAGTTTGAGAAACATTGCCTTAAAAATCAAGTCTTAAGAAAGAAATAAAGTGGGGGTGGGAGAAAAATGCAAATAAAATGAATGTGATGGCTGCTAGTGCTTCCATGGCGTTTCTTTCTTGAAGCTCTTGGCGATTCTTCTTTCCTGACTCTGTCCCATAACTCTGACAGGATAATCCCCAAGTCATCAGCAGGGTGCTGGTCTTGCACTCTCTGACCACAGCCTGTCCTTTCAGTTTAGTTTCTGTCTTTTCTCATCTTAACTTTATGAGTTTGCAGAATGGGAGTCTTTCTACAAGGCATAAATTTAAAATCTCATGCTTTGCCTTTTAAAATTCGAAAAAAAAAAAAAATGATAGACCTCTTCACCTTCTTGTAGTGAGTCCCTAGTGCATGGAATGTTTTTCCTCATTCTTTTGTCCTGCCTCTGCTAAGGCTCCTAGTTAGACATAAAATTCTCACACTTTCTACCCGGGACTCTGTACCACAGAAGTGAATTTTTCTCATCTTCCCATAACATTCTGTGAGTGGCTCTGTCACAGCGTGTGTCACTAGCTGTCTCCCTCCAGAACAATGTGCGGCTGGCCTTCTCCATTTTTAACCGAGGAAGGTTAAGCAACCACAAAACATATATAATGTAAAGAAGCACATCCACACTGAACCTTGTTCCTGACACAATGTAATAACTGTTTACATTGCATTTGCATTGAATTATGTATAATCTAGAGGTGGTTTAAAGTATAAGGTAACACTGTGCTATTTTTCCTTGATAGACTAAGTATCTGCGGATTCTTTTTTTTTTTTATTTTATCTGTTCATTCTGATATCCACAGAAGATCTTGAATGAATCCCCTGCAGAAGACGAAAGTCCACTACTGTATTTTATTCAAATCTGGAATTCTATACTTAGTAGAGTAACTGTTCCATAGAAAAAATTCAACAAAATGTCTGTTGAGTAAATTCATTAAAAAAGATACAACAATATTTCTAGAAAAGACTCTATAATCATTCTAATGTGGACCACAGTTGAAAGTGGAACTCTGATGGATGTTGGGAGAGGAAAAATATATTATGCTTTCTTCACTTACCAAATGATTTGCTTTCATTGACAGTGATTGGCTTTCTGATTTTCCTATATTACAGAAACATGACCACTTAGTTCTTGATCTTAAGCTGTGTTAGAGCTAGAGAGCTGGGGCATGATGTGCATCATTCCAGGTGTGTCTCTTTTGGGTTGCCCTTTTGTCTTCTTTTCGCACCTTTTGCTTTCTAACTGCTGTGGTCACTCCTATGAGCTGTTGCCAGGAGAGACAAGAGACTTGTCATCAGGCAAATGGGTTGTTATGGAATGAATCTCAATGTTAAACCAGAGATACTGGTTCCAAACACATTTCTTTTTTTATCCCTTGGCATTGTACTACATTATCATAGTCTAAGACTTCAAGTCCATAAGATCCAGGATTCTTCCTCCAAATCAAGGTCATGATTTTTGTCAAGTCCTCTTGTGAGTTTTTGCTTTTCATTGGAAACCACATCTTCACAACACCCTGACATATCCTTCCAGCTCACACATAAATTCCAGAATTGCTGCTCATGTGTACCTAAAATGAAAGCCTAAATACCATTCCACATACCAGTAACTCTAACCTAATATTCAGTCAGTATTTCTGACTTAATCTTTTGTTGATCTTTTTTTCTGGCGCAATAAACTGCCTTCATGAAAATCTATTCCAGCCCTGTCAAATAAAATTTAAGACAAGTAAGCTGTACTTTTCCTAACATTGTTACACCATAGAGAAACCTGAATCTTTTGAATCATGAAAGAAATTTATTGGTGACTCTTTAACTTAACAAAGTTACTTTAAAGTCAAAACAAACAGACTTGATGAAAAGTGTCAGAAATTGCAAGCTCCCTAGAAAGCTGGCCCCCAGCCCCCCTTGATTAGGCAAATAGACAAGAACTATTATCGCACACCAAATATCAGTTCTATAGGAGTCCTCAGAACTGACTCAATGGTGTTATTTGATTCATGCACCTGACCATAAGTATATTTTGAACTGTGAGGCCACCCTCATCCATGGAATGCTATGTCATAGGAGAAAAGATAGACAAAGGCAAATGAAGAAACTAAACTCTTCAGTATGTCGGTGCAGAAGCTCTGCCCCATCATTCGACCTTATCCCAGAGGGCTTGTAAGCTAATGCATTTGCTCCTGTGACACTTATGAGCAAGGTTTTCATTCTTAATGAAGACATAAAAAAATGATTTGGATGTGGTACATTTCAGAAGCTACATTTTTTTTAAAACAATAATTCAAGGAAAAGGTTATTGGTCTTATAGTAAAAAAGAATTGATATGAAAAAATGAACAAGTTTTGTTCATCCCACATAAGCAAGACTAATGTGACAATAATAATATTTCAAAGTATGTAGACTAGGAGGACAAATATGGTAAAGCACAAATTTTCAAGAGACTGCAGACCTTGTCTGGTATGAAAAGTTGCGCGAATGAACTCCTTACTTTGAATTTCTGTCACCTTCATTTTCAGAACTATACTCGAAGTTCTGTGGCTAATATTCAGGGTATATTTTATTTTTCAATACATACAAACTGCCATTTTCACATATTTTTTCCCTTTCTATTGGGGCTTTGTTTGACTTGGTGTTGTTTTGTCCTGGAAATCAAGCTTAGGGAATGAAGAGAGAATAGAGGTGAGGTAGACTACTTTCCCTGCCCTGAAGTCAGGGGGACCAACGGGCCACTGACTGAGATCTCCCCACATAAGGCACACTGTAAACTTGTCTCTGAGATTAAGATGATTGCTTTCTCTGTCAACTTATTTCACATCCACCATCTTTGGTCTTGATCAGGCCGGTCATGTCAGTGAGATTAGCTATAAAGATGAGAACATGCTGGTGAAAGGAAAATTCTAGATAAGGAAGAAAATTGTTGAAACCCAAGGCAGCAGTGTAAATATTGGATTTTCTGTGATTTAGAACAAGACTATTTATTAATTTAAACCTAGAAGCTGAAAGGAGCCCTTTGAAAATAAGTAATGAAGCCAACAGTTCATTGATTACCCTCTCACAATGCAGTTCAAGAAAGGAAACACATGGTTTCTCATTTACCCAGGAGGATAGATACTTCTTCCCTCTTTAAAATGAAACTGAATTCAGATTTTTCAATTAAACAGATGATTCTAGAGATATATAAAGGTAATGAAATTTTCTGAAAAAAAATGACAAACCAAAACACATATAGAAAACCATCCCAATGGTTTTAAATGGATAATAGGTTAAATATTATAAATGTTTTGTAATAAATGTACTTTATGAATAAGAAAACACATTAATTTCCATGTTATGTGAAACTAAAGGCAAATCAAAGCATAAGAGTGATAGAAAGATGAGAGGAATTGAAAACACAGAGCATATTCTAAAGTTTTTAAGTTAAGATTCCAAGTTTTTATTTACATAACAATAAAATATGAATTTATGCACAGAATAATTATTTTTCAGAAAATATTAATTAAGACACATGATACTAAAATGAAAAATTGGAAACACTTGAGAATACAAAACTTTGGTAACAAATATGAGCAACAAAATATCTCTGGAATTGCTAGTGATAGTGTAAATTGTCCCAGTGGCTTTAGAGAAACTATTTGATGTCACCTAATAAATGTGTATGCTCCATAACTGATGATCCTACTCCATCCCCAAAGGGCAGTTGTATTTGCAGTGGCATTCTTGCAGGGGAAGAAGAGCAAAAACAAAAAGGGTAAACAAATTGTAGCATATAACACAATATCAGCACAACAATGCAAGCAACAAACCATTGACACAAGTAGGAACTTCATGAACATACCGATGAGTGAAAAAATCGGACACAAAAAAATGTGGCTTCACTCCATTTTTGTTTATACGAAGTTGAAAAACAGATAAAAGAAGCTCATGGCCTCGAATGGTTGCGTACTGAGTAGAAAACAGGCCAGGAGCACCCCACAGCGCTACACATGTTCTACATCATGATCTTGGTCGTGGTTAATAAGATTTAAATTTTTGTCTATGAAATGTTTGCCTACCCCGATATCTTCAAGATTGCTTCCCACTCTCTCTTCCAGGAGATTTGGTGTTTCTCTTTGAATGTTTAGATCTTTAATCCATTTTGACTTCAGTTTAGTGTATGGTGTTAGATCTGGTTTTAATTTTCAGCATGTAGCAAGCCAGTTTTTCCAGCACCATTTGTTAAAGATGCCATCTTTCTTCTGTTATACAGGTCTTGCTTTAACTTGTCCTTAACCGCCCAGCAGAAAAGTTTAACCTTGAGGTATAAAAAGTAAAGCTAGATTAATATGTTGAGCTATACAAGGCTTAAATCAACAGCTCCCAACACTGCCATTTCTGCCAATAACCCACTTAATTATGGAATGTTGGATTATGTGTACACTTTCTCTTAGTTCAATGAGAAATTTTTGCATCAATAATGATTAGAAAAATCATGTCTGCATCCTGGGCTCTGAATAACTACTATGAGGACAATATGCATTGTATCAATTATTGGAAATGTACTACTAGCGTGTTTTGAAACTGTTGCATTGTTATTTCTTACTAAAACTAATGAAAAATAAAATAAATAACATTTAAAAATCAGAAAAAGCTCACCAAGATCTTCATTTAAGAAAGACACACCTTCAAACTTGTAAGAGGTCACTCTGTTTAAAACAAGATGTTTTTACTAGCACGTTCATTGATTTGCACCAGCATTCTTGATATTTATGCTGTGCTCAGCCATTTCTTGGATCTTTTGCTTCACATTCCTCACCTTTATGTTCTGATAACGTTTAGCACATGATTATTTTCATGAAAAAATCAATTACATAGTGATCACTCTAATCTAAAAAGAGGAAATCCAAAATGTTCCAAAAGTCAGGCCTTTCTGAACACCGGTGGACATTCAACTGTTTTCAGATGTTGAAGGGTTTTAGATTTTGAAATTTAGGCTTGATATACTTCACTGTTAAAGTCTATGGAAATATTCTAAAATTTAAAAAAAGAATAATTGCAAATTTAAAACACTTTTCCAAACCTTTAGGATCAGGGTTCCTCCACTCCCATTTCTTTCGTAAGGCACACATATCCAGATGATTTTCCCAATGACAAAACAAATGAAGACGTGTCTGTTCATAGCTGCAACCTCAAGTGGATTGCATTTGGTTAACCTACGCCATTGCTTTGTTGTGTCTACCGAGAGTGCATGGGGCCACCGGTAACAGTGGTGCAGTTTCTCTACAAGAAGCACCCAGTGGACCCACACCTGACCCCGAGCATGTTTTCTCTTTACTTAAGAACTATGACAGCATTTTTACCCCTTCCTCAGTTCTCAGTTTTGCTTCTAAAGGATTATTAATGACTAGAAATGAATGACTGCACTTCATGCTTTGTAGTAGCGTTAGCCTTCTTTAAAGACTATACCGCAGTCCTCTTTGCTGTCCTTTTTTGATCCCTGAAGTGTGAACGTCACTGGCAGGGACCATGAATTGTCCGGTGTGTCTACTTTTACCCTGTTAGGGATGAAGCGTTCATATCTTCTCAAGAAAGAATCAATGCAATAGTAAGATTGTAGAGACAGTAACCTCATTTTTGATGAAGAAATATAAAAAGTGAAAAACCAAATAAAACAATAAAGATACGTAGCATGGCAGAACTCTACCTATTTTTCTTTCTTTTATACCTTAAATTCCTTGGGATTGAGCATTACCTCAGCAGTAATCTCTGCAGATGGAACATGCTTCCATTTTTCATAACAGGAGCAAGATAGCCAAGAGGAAGGAGCGTTTATAATCCACTTTTATTTTTTAAAAAAAAGTTTTTTTAAAGACTCCTGCAGCAGAAACTAGGCCAATCAATAGTACTCGAAATTATAAATGACAGATTTTCTTATTTGAAGCATAATGTCAGTATCTTAGTAAATTCTGATCACAAACAACAAATACAGAAGCTTGCGAAGGGTACTCCACTTTTCCTACTCAGACTCTTCCATTCTCTCCTGTGTCCCAGATTAATCTTAACTCGAGATTAAATGTCCACAGTCTATTTTTCTCTAATACTTTTAGCAGAAGGTTCCTGGAAGACTTCTGAAGGTTTAAAATGAAAATCAATGGTCAGTTCATTCTCAAAATTGGCTCCCACCTTTCCTCACTTTATGTTTGGTCTTCCTTTGTTTCATTTTGTTTCACTCATCTGGATCTTCCAAACTCACTTGTCCACTTAGTCCTTTAGGGTGAACTGTGACCTGTGACCTCAGTCCTCTTAAAACCGGACCACTCTCGTTTGGGAGAAATCCTGGAGCCTGCACTGCAGATGCTCTGCCTTATCCTTCCTCTGTGTCTCCTCCTGCTCTTGAGCAGCCTACACAGGCCAGAGCAATTTTCCAGCCACCACAAAGGGCAGAGCTCCAATTTGAGAGTAACGGCTGGGCAGTATTACTTGTACTTGTGTCAAGCAGTGATCGTTGACATCTGGCTGCAAGCCGAACATAGCTTTAGATTATCCCAAGCAATAAAGCAAAATGAGAGTAAGAAAGGAGAGAAAGAGGTGGTCTTTCATTGCTTGTTGAAGTCAACATAGTAAAAAAGAAACATACTTAAATGTTATTAACAAGTGAACATATCTGGAGCTGTGGTACCTGGCAGGAAGTGGCTCAAGGCGGGCTCCTGTTCCTTTAGTTGACTGGACTCAGGCAGCAAGGGCCAGCAGGAAGGGGGGTGACATGGTAGGAACCCAGCTAGGGTGGCACATGATGCACAGGCAGGCTAAGTGACATAGAAAAGTCTAAAGCAACAGTAACAATAGGCGCCAGTAGGTGGTAATGTAGGTGAACTGGCTTTGTGCTTGAGAACAAAGACATGTGGAATTGAAGTGGGTGGGCAGTGCCTTCTTTTTTATTTTTATTTATTTGTGTGTGTGTGTGTGTGTGTGTGGATGGGTGGAAGGGTCTATAGGATGTTGCTCAGCCTCCCAAGAGCTGAGATTACAGATGTGCGCCACCATGCCCAGTCTCAATTACATCTCAGCACGACCTGGGGGTAGGGATGGCACAGCGGGTCCGGGGATGAAACCCCTGGCTCCTGCACTTGCTTGCAGTAAATGTTCTTTTCCTCATATATTTTTTTCTTTTTCATCTTATTTTTTAAAAATTTTTAACAGCTGAGCAGAGCTACAGAGACAGAAAGCAAATTTTATTCTCCCAAATGTAGAGACAAAGATCTTACCTACACACAGAACAAATCAACCTCCCATCCTGGATGGAGCACCCGTTCTGACATCAGGCTCGGTCCTACCACAGAACTGCAGGCACTAGAGGAAACACGCTATTTGTTTTTTTTCAGTTCAGCAGTGGTTGTTATATTGTAAGTTGCTATTTTCAAGTTAGTTGGTCAGATTATCAGATAGAAGCGTGCAATATTGGTCAAAAATTACAAAAAATTTAAAAGGAATGAAAAATTAAACATGAACTTCTCCTTTCAGTAGATCAGTACAAATCAGCAGTACAATTAATTATCCAAGCTAATATATATATATATATATATATATATATATATATATATATATAATACAAATATATACTAATTTATATATATACATATATATATATATATGTATATATATAAATTTGTCCCACCCTTCTTTCTTCTCTCTCTTTTCCTTTGTCCCAGTTGGTCCTTCCCTTTGACCTGTTTCTTTCCTATTCACAGTATCTACTATGCTTTTCTGATTTTATTTGTTTTGCCATCTGATGGTTTTTCCCCTTGGTCATCTGCTAGGTTAGTGTGTTTTGTTTTACTGTTTATTTTTATTTTATTGATGTTGTTTCTGTCTTTCTCTTTTCTCTTTTCTCTCAGTTCTGTTTGCTGTTTGTTGCTCTTTCTGTATGCTTGTGGTCCTTTTCATGTGTGCGATTATTCCATTTTTCTGTTTTTTTTTTTTTCTCATTTTTTTCTTCCTTTTTCTTTTCCTTCTCTTTTCTACCTTCCTCTCCCCTCTCATTCCCAATTTGGATCGCTAAGGTTTCCCTTTGAATTATTGCACTCATCGCCTTCATTTCTCTTACCAACTGTCTTGCTTGTTTTTATGTGACTTTCACATAACTAAACATTGTCTCTTCCTCCTTCTGACTTACTTCTACACTACTCAGCTCTCTTCCAATCCCTGGCTACTGCATTCTATAATTACCTAAAATTCGAGTGATCATCCTATGCCCACCAAATTTGATGTTTCTATTTAACGCCCTCACCTGTCCAGCATACTACTTACCCTTGTTAAACCTGCTCACAATAGGATAGAATCTCTCTTTTAAGTGGGAAATATAGAAGTACTTGTCATAAATATTAAATTTAATAACTATAGTACTTGCTCCTTTGGTTAAAGATATTAGGATTTTAGCAATCACAGCTTATCAGTAGCAAGACTGTATGTAAGTTTATGATTATTGCTAACAGAATGACTTTAACCAAGATCCTATTTCTGTTACAGTTTTTCTCCCCTGTATGACAACAATAGGATTGCAAGGAGTTATAATCATAACCATACTCCAGTACCAAAGAAATGGGACTTGAGTCAAAAAGATAGCAACTCCATATTCTTAATATATTGGGAAGGTAAGTTCTTGGAATATACAGAAAGAACAATCACCACCTGTATATAGATGATGTCCTTGAGGAATAGATATTATCTAGGAAATCATCAACACCAGGGATGAAACTATCTAACAAAAAATAATCTACAAGCATCAGGGCTGGAGAGATAGCTCAGCAGTTTAAAGTGCCTGCTTAGAGCAATCTTAGGCAGGCACAGGGGACTGTGGCTCAATCTCTGGCACCACATGCCATGCCAGCCCTGCCCTCAGGGTAGGCTGAGCCTGCAAATAAATAAATAAATAAATAAATAAATACATAAATAGAAAAATAAGTTTATTAAAAATATTTGCAAGCATCAATATACAACACAAAATAAGATAAAAATATAAAATGACAATGGGAAGAAGCAAAATGCAATCCCAAATGTCCAGTCTGTCCAGGACAATTACAGAGCATAAAGAGAGGAAATAAAAAGCCAGCCTGGAATTCTCTTAAGCGACAACAACAGAACTGAAAAAGGAAATGTGTGAGGCCAATGGGAAAAAATGGTATCTAAGGTACAGAAAGCAACGGCAATCAAATGACAGAAATTAAAACAAGCACAGATAAATACAATTTAGGAAATGATGGAAGTGAAGAGAGTCAACATAAATAACAACAAATGAAACCAAGAGAACAGATTCAAACAGAAATCCAGATGAAAGCCTCTTTGAAAGTATGTGCAACAGACTCAATTAAGGCAAGGACAGAAATGTGACCAGTGACCTAGAAAAGACAGATATTTTAAAAATAACAGGGATCACAAAAAGTAATTCAAGTGTTATAAGATGAAGCAAAGAAGAACAATGTAAGATTGATTTGAATTGCTGAGAAAGCTAGAGACAAAACAAAGGCCATTAAAAACCTCTTCACAGAGAAGTAATAGTAAAAAACTTCACAACATGGATGAAGAATTGACATGTAAGGGCGGGGATATAAACTCATACAAAGCTATGAGTTTAATTTTTAGTACAAAATAAAATGACACACAAATAAATGAAGCATATAGAGGTCCAAATGTCCATAGCCTGAATAAATCTACCATATAATAATCAAGATTCCAGAAATTTACTGCAAGAAGAAAATAATAAAAGCATCTAGAGAAAAGAAACAAACCACCTATAAAGAAAAGCCCATCAGAATCACAACAGGCTTCTCAACAGAAACCATGAAATCAATACAACCTCAAAGTAAAGTATTTCAAGCTCTAAAGGCAATCAATCCTCAGCCAAGAATAATTAATCTCACAAAACTATCTTTCAAATTTAGCAAAGGAATAAAATAATTTCATGGAAAAGAAGATCTGAAGAAATTCATGACCACCAAACAAGGTGTATAGAATTCTCTGAAGGATATATTAGAAAGAGATGATAAAGACTACAAACTCACAAATGCCTATAGAGAAACTGCCTAGTAGGGAAACTAATTAAACAGATGAAAAAAAGGGGAACCAACAATAGCAAAATAACATGAAAAAGATAAGCCAATACATGTCAATTATAACCATCAATGTAAATGGTCTTAACTCACAATTCGAAAGAAAACAGACTGGCATAATACATCAAGAAACAAGACTCATCGAGGAACACATTAGACACCAGTAGAAATTCATAGACTAAAAATTAAAGGATGCAATACAGTTCTCCATACAACAAGAACCCAGAAAATTATCAAGGATAGCTATTCTAATTGCAATGTATACTTTAATCAAAACTGATCAAAAGAGACAAGGACAGTTACTATACACTTGTTAAGGAAAAATTCCAAGAAGAAGAGACAATAATAAAATTTATAGACACTAAACACCAGTGCACTCAAGTACATAAAATGAGTACTAACAGGCATGAGTAACCAAATAACCACAAACAGAAATGGAATGAAACATCTTAATAGCCCATTCTTACAAGCAGTAAACCAACTAGATAAAAAATCAGCAAACATGTATCAGGCTGTAAATAGACGGATTTGATAAATGTCAACAGAATGCTCCATCCCAAAATAATCTTCTCAGCTTCATGTGGGACATTCTCCAACATAGACCACATACCATCCCCCAAAACACATTTAATTAAATGTAGAGAAATTGAAACCACTCCTTACACACTATCTGACCATATCACAATAAAACTGGAAACCAACAACTACAGGAAACACAAAAATGACACAAACACATGTAAATATTAAAAAAATAAACCACACTTCTGAACAATCAATGTGTCACAGGGGAAAATAAACACATAATTAAACTTTGTATACAATTAAACAACAATGCCACTACAACATATCAATTATGGGATGCAATGAAAGCAATCATAAGTAGGAAATTTATAGCAGCAAACTGTCACATCAGGCAAGTAGAATGAGCTCAAATAAGCAGCCTAATGCTGAACCTCAACATGTAGAAGACAACAAGTCAAACACAAAGCTCATTTTGAGGTGAAAGTTACAGTGACAGGAGAAGAAATTCATGCAATTAAGATTAAAAATAATGCAAATATTCAGTGAATCCAAAAGTTGATCCTTTGAAAATATTAGTAAAATTGATAAAACAACATAAGCTAAAAGACAAGGGGAAAAGCACAGGTTTAAATGATTAAAATGATAAGGGGAAAATCAGATCCTCCAGAAGTTCACATCTTTGATACCTACTATGAGAGTCTATACTATAATACAATGGACAACATAGATGAAGTGGATAGATTCCTAGATATAACCCAATTGCCAAAACTAAATAAAAACATATAAAAATTCTAAAGAAATCAGTATCAGCCAATGTAATTAAAAATGTAATTAAAAATTACCAAAAAAGAAAATTCTAGACCCTGATGGATCCATAGTTGAATATTAAAATAAATTCATTTATTTATTATCTTTTTGAGTGCTGTGCTAAGAGTCAAACTCAGCACCTTGTGCTTGCCAGGCAAGTGCTTATACAGCTGAGCTATATCCCTGGGCCCTCTAAAACAAATTTAGAGAAGAAATCATACTGCTAAAGCTGAAATTCTTTAAGAAAGTGGAAACAGAAGCAATACTTCCAAAAGCATTTCTAGTGTCAAGTATTACTTTGATTGTGAAATGAGAGAAGAACTCAACAAAAATGAAAAATACAAGCCAACATACCTAGCGAACACAGATGTAAAGATCCTCAATAATATGCTGGCACACAGAAAGCAGAAAATCATGAAGAACATTAGATATAGGGGCTGGTGAGATAGCTCAGTGGAATAAATGCTTGCCTGGCAAGCGAAAGGACCTGAGTTCAATGCCCTGTTCTGCACAATATAAAGCAAAAAGAAGATTAGCTATATCCCATGAGCACATTGGATCTACACCAAGGATGCAAAGGATGCAGAGATAATTCAACATAAGCAAAACAATTAATATAATACATTAATACAATGTATCATATAAACAGAACAAAAGAACAAATCAGATGATCATCCCAATAGATGTAGAAAAATACATTTGGCAAAGTCCAATGCCCAGTCAAGATAAAAGCTCTACAGAAAATTGGAATACAGGGCCTTTATCTTAATCCAATAAAAACCTTCTATGACAGACCAACATTTAACATTGGACTAAATTACAGAAATTAAAGCTTTGAATCTAAACTCAGAAATGAGCCAAGGATGTCCACTATCACCTCACTTGTTCCATATAGTTCTGGAAACATTAATTAGAACAGTTAGACAACAGAAAAAAATAAAAGAAAATGAAAAAGTTTTACCTTGAAACCATGTATACTGTTGTCAGATACAAAAGTTACATGTCTTGTTATATAGATCTTGCTTTCACTTAGACTTAATTATCCGGGAGAAATATTTAACCACAAGACAGAAACAGTAAAGCTAGACTAGTATGCTGAGCTGTAAAAGTCTCAAGTGAACTGCTTCCAACATTGCCAGTTCAATGGATAATCCACTAATATTATGGAATGTTGGACTCTACATACAACTACTTTCTCTTAGCTCAGTAAGAAGAAATATTTGTACCAACAGTGTTTAGAAAAGTTATCATGTCTGCATTACATACATTGAGACAACAATATGCATTGTATTAATTATTGTGGCTGTCCTACTAATGTGTTTTGAAACTGTATCATTGCTATTTCTTATTAAAAGTAATAAAATTAAAAATAAAAAATTAGTGAAAAATAGTTGAGAAACAAAATATAAAGCAATGCAGAAAAAAATGAAAAAGTTAAACTTTATTAGCAGATGCTATGATATCTTACAAAGAAGACCACAAAAGCTCCACCAAAGGCTTTCTAGATGTAGTAACCAAATTCAGTAGCGTACCTGGATACAAAGTCAGCACTCAAAAATTAATAGCATTCGTGTGTACAAGCAACAAGCCCATAAAGAGAGAAATTAGAGAAAACACTACATAATAGCATCTAAAAAATGAAATATCCAGGAATCAATCTAGCAAAAGGTTTATACAGTAGAAATTACAATATCCCATGAAAGAGACTGGAAAGAATATCTCAAAATTGAAAGACATCCTTTCTCATGGATAGGAAGAACCAAAATAGTGAAATTGTCCCTGCTCCACAAACGTTACACATATTTAATGCAATCCCAATTAAAATACCACTAACATGCCTCGCAAAAGTAGAAAAAGTATTTCTAAGATTTATTTGTAAGCAGAAGAAAACAGAAAAACAAAAGCAACTCTAGGTAACAAGAGCAAGTCAGGAAGCAACACAATCTTAACTTGAAATTTTATTACAAAGCTACTATGATAAATCAGCATGATATTGACACAAAAACAGATCTAAGGCTCAGAAAAGAAGATGCAGTTACAACTACAAACATGCTCAGTCACATTGTCTTAAACAAGGGAGCTAAACATGTTCATTGGAGAATGATAGTCTCTTTAATAAATGATGCTTTAAAAAGTGGCTTTCCATGTGCCAAAGACAAAACCTAAGCTCATGTCAATCACTATTCACTAAAGTCAAAATAGATATTTACTGGAAGAGAAAATAGGTTGAAATCTTAACGACACAGTTGTGAGCAGAGAATTCATGAATAAAATCTAGACCACACAGGAAATATAACAAAAAAATCAGTAAATTAGATTCTACCTTATTAAAATGACTTCACGCAACAAAAGAAATCACCAACAAAGTGAAAATGCAACCTACAAGCCTGGGAAAAATTACAGCCAGTCATTGCTCAGACAAAAGAATTCTACCTAGAACATATTAATAACTGGAAAATATCAGGTCCCTCAAGTTAAAGACCTCATTCAAAAATGGGCATCTGAGCTGAATATATACTTCTTAAATGAAGAAATACAAACAGCAAATAAATACATGAAAAAATGTTCAAAAACACTGGTTATTTGTGAGATGCAAAGTAAACATCGAGATTTCATCTCATTCCAGAAAGAATGGCCAGACTAAAGAAAACAATGAAAAACTGTCAGATGGGCTGTGGAGAAATGGAACCCTTCTCCATTGTTGGTGGGAGTGCAGACTAGTACAGCCATTGTGGAAATTTCTTTAAAAACTAGGATCTGAGGTCCCAGTCAACCTAGCGATTACCTTCCTGGGTATCTTCTCATGAGAATTCAAAACATCACATGCTAGCCATGTATGCACACCTGTGTAGGGATCCATTGGTCTCAGTGTGATTCATTCTACCAGGAGAGAAATGGTGGCAGGAATGCGGAAAATATAGAGAAGAAGACCAAAGCTGGGTTAGGTAGTGACTCCTCTGCCTGTTTGTGGAGATGACACCTCAAAGCAACAACGCGGACATTTATTTATACCTTTGGACTGTTAGCAGTATGTGACACAAGATTGTCTAGTCAATAACAGCAGACATTAACCAGTCACAATGCTTATGTCAAGACTGAAGTAGCTGGACTGCTTTAGACACTGGGGCCTAGTCCCACTTCCACACATTTGACCAATTTTCTAGTTTCCATGGCTCCCAACACACCTTGTTTACAGCAGTATAATTTATAATAGCTAAATCTTGGAAAAAAAAAAAAAAAACCCAAACACCCATATCCAAGAAATGGATAAAATGATTTGGGTTTTTTTTTTATATAGTGAATATTACTCAGCCAGAAAGAAAGATGATTTTGAGGCTGTGTAGGTAAATGGATGCAACTTGAGACCACACTTGTAAATGAAGTAAATCAGACCCACATGTGCAAACATCATATTGCCTCACTGGTTTGAGAAATTCAAAGAGTAAACAAGATCCAAAAGGTCCATTGGATATTGCTAATAAGGAAGAAATTAATATTGTGAATAGAAAAGCAAAGTATTGTGATGGAAGATGGTGTTGAAAGGACAGTAAAAAAAATAGAGAGACATAGATAAGATAGCTATGGTAATCATACAGCTGGTCTCTTTCAGTTCATTGTGTGGAAAGTTTTGTGCCAGCAATTTTCTGAACATGTTTCATGCCTATACCTTATACTCTGAACAACTGCTGTGAATATAACAATACACAATGTGTTGATTATTAATACTCTCCTATTAGCCTGTTTTGAAACCCTGTTCTAGTCATTTCTTGCTTTTTTGTTGTATAAAAAAAATAGAATCATGTGGGCATAGACTTATACACACCAAGGCTCCAAATTCAGAAGAACTGACACAGATAAACTATAAGAGTAGAAAAGATGCTCTTGCTCCCAAGCCTTTCTAAGAATGGTGGTGATTATGATTGAACAAAGAGGTGGCTGTACACAGATACACACACTCACCTCTGTGGGAATTCTGGCTGGGGTTTCTCATCATTTATAAATTGTGGTTCAACATTCATTTTTCTTGTTTTTCTTTCCTCGGTCACTTTGTATCATGTGTGCTGAATACATGTTAACACTGTAGTTCTTATACCCAAGGATTAAAATGAAGCCACAAATAAAACCTATGTGAATACTGAGATTCTGTAGACATCCTGGCCACCACTTACCTTGTAAAGAATCTCCAGGGATGAAAAGCACACACAGCAGTGGTTGCAATTCAAATATTTCAGCTCTTGTGAGGCTGCCGAGCTGTGTAAAAGTCTATATGGAGTATTTGCAGTCTATGCTATTCAGTGTGATATGAAAACGGAGTTTGGAACTATAATTAGAGTGAACATAAAAAAATTAATACATGAGAGGTTACACACAGATTTAAAAGCCTAAAGAAATACATGAAACAGACAATAGAATTTCAAATTAAAATATGAAATTTGTATTTTTCTTTTTCCCTGCACTATACCCTTTGCCCTGCAGTGTAGCTCCAAATTTCATTTTGGTGATTGGAGCAGTGAGAATCGAACTCAGGACCCTGTGTTTGTCAGGAATGCTCTGCTTCACTAGCTATGCCCAGCCCCATCCAAATTTAATCCGAAGAAAACAAAACAAAACTGAGTTCATCCAAAAACAAAAGACAGTAAAATATGCAAAATAGTATGAGTTGTCCTGCCGTTGTTTTAATAACATACAAACAGGTAGTGTAAATTCATCAGATGGGATATCATTTAACATATATTTTGTTTTGTTTTTCCTAAAGAAAGCTATAGTTACACACCCCTGAAGTGTTGAGGAAGGCATTATTTTTAAGCTGTCACCTGGACAGTTGCCCTCTAGGTGAATTTCAGGCAGGATTTTGAACAATACATAAGAAAACAGGAGAACACAAGCTGGTGTTCTCATGCATAAGAACAGATGACTGCTTGCCTCTGTAGGGCTGCAGGTTTGTTCTGAAACACAGCAGATTTAGGGAGCGGAGTCCACTGCTGCCTTTTATTCTGTAGCTTTTGGAAATGAGAAATCAGTGCCAAGAATAAGAATTTTAAAAGAAAGCACACATTCTTTACCTAGAGATTATTTCCGCATCCAGAGTCTGATATTTCTAGAGCATAATTTGCAGCCAATATAGCAAAACTCATTTTGTTCTCTGCTATTGAAAAGCGTGATTTTAATCAAAACAATTAAGGCTCAGGATGACATCTGAAATAGCCTTTTCTCCTCCAGGGCATTTTTTTCCTACTTAAGTCGAATGTTAGGAGATTTAGCATCAATCACCAACACAGCAGACTTTTTTATGCTGCAGGACAAACAGCAGGGAAAATGAAAGTTTGGCAACTTCGTTTTTGTTTTTGTTTTGTTTT
>PVJA010001246.1:9661-25741 GCA_004027025.1 Myocastor coypus | reverse complement strand
GCCCCAGAGGGACTGCCTTACCTGTGTTCAGAGAAAGAAGCTGCTCAGAGGCCTAAAATCTTAAAAGAGAGAAATTTATATGATTATGTGAAGCAATTTGTTTTCTTTTTCTCTTAAATAAAAAGACTTCTTCATGATTCTTCTTTTATTGTTAATTTTTTGCTTTAAAAAAGAACAATTTAATAATCCTCAATTTTACTGAGACTAGAAGAATGAAAGCAAATAAATAAACAAAAGACCTTGAACACACCAAAAGCCATGCCAGTCCAGAATACATTTCTTTAGCATACAGTGCCCTTCCGGCTTAGAGTACGCACCTACACAGTATTTCACGTTTCTGTCACACTCTCGTTCATCAAGCTTTCAAACAATTTGCAGAAAACTCTGCAGTGTATCACAAATACTATTTTCCTACCTGCATCTTGTTTTGTTCACCTCTGTTACGGCAAAGTCGACTAATGTAGAGAGCTTTCTATCTCTCCTGTATTTTTTTTTTTTTCTTTTGTTTTTAACACCGGGTCTCCCTATACAGTTGAGGCTGGTCTCAACTTGCAAAAGATGCTTCTGCCTCAGCCTCTGGAGTGCTGGGATGTCATTGTTCCATCCGACCACTCTCCTATATTCTTGAAGGTAACTCAAGTTTTGAAAGTTCATGAGAGCCAGGACATCCTTCTGTATTGTGGTTATTCCAGTGTTGGGTATTCTCTATTCAGAAGGAAAGCACAAGGTAAGCTGATTAATGCATAGATACAAGGGAGTGATCAAATTCTGTGGTGAATATTTAAATTTAAAAATGTATTAGAGGTGCCGGGCGTGGTGGCACACGCCTGTAATCCCAGCACTTGGGAGGCTGAGGCAGGAGGATTGGTGCAAGTTCGAGACCAGCCTGGGCTACAAAAGTGAGCTCAAGGCCAGCCTGAACTGCATAGCGAGACCCTGCCTCAAAAAGACAAAAAAAAAAAAAAATGTATTAGAGGGCCAAGGATGTTGCTTGGTGATCTAAGTGCCTGCCTGGCAAGCACAATGATCCAATTTTGACCTCTAGTACCCTGCTCCAGGCCCACTTAGCTGGCCGCTCAAACCCGGGGATGCATACCTGTAGGCCCAGCACTGGGGAGACTGAAATAGGAGAGTCACTATGAATCTAAGCTGTGAACAGAGACCCTATACCAAATACATGAATTTAAAACAAATTGAAAATGTATTACACATGCAAAATTGATCAAACAATTAGACATCAACTATTCCTTTCAATAAACCAATAGGAATTTTTAGCATAATTAACTTCCCTATCTCATTGCATGCCTATATCTGGTAATCTGCACAACCACTCCAAAGATATCAGTATGCAATCTAACAACTGTTTGACTTTCCTATCATTTCAAAATTCTATACTGTATTTATTATTTTTTATTATCTTTAAAATAAAAAAAAGAATGTATTAGACTGGAAGCCAGGATGCCAGAAGAATCCCTCAGACTGCTTACCACCACTTCAAAAACAACTGTCCCATAGCTCTTGACTCTTTCTGAAGCAGTACTGGAAGAACTTGTGTCTTTGTTTTCTTTGGTAAAAGTACAGGAATACTGCTGTTGAGTGTAGTTCTGTGGAAATGCAGGCTGGTAAAAATATTATAGTGTATTCTCATCCACGTTATTCCTTGGATCCGGTGCTCTGAAATTTCTGCCTCTTTGTCAAAGTCAAAATTACCACAAAGGTAAATGTTTTGGATTCATTTAAGACAGTGAGGCCATCAAGACAGCGTAACTAAGAACACTTACAAAAGGACTTCCAGAATTACTACAAAGAGTTGCAAAAACAATATGTGTTCAAAGAAAAGGTAATATTTTGGAGGGAATAAATGTTCATGTGTCTTTCAGGGTAATAGTTTTAAATTTTACATATATTCTATATATTTGAACACAATGTAGGAATGAATAACAAAAAATTAGGTAAACCAATTTTCTATATTACAAGATATGTTGAACACTAATTCAAATTTATCACTAGAAAATAAAATAGGGCCCTATTTGGAAGACAGAAATAATAAAAATATGGTCTCGAATTTTCCAAAGGTGAAGAATTTCTCTTATTCCCTCAAGAAAATTATAGTGGCTGCAATGTTGAATTTAGTTCCCCAAAGTAAAATAATGACTCAATCACTTAACCTTAACATAGAACTGGAAGTTTAGCAAGTTTCAAAATAAAGATTTCAGAACAACTAATGTGCCAGGTGGTGTGCTGGAGTTATACAGGTGCCAGAAGAACTTCTCCATGCAGACCCTGCACGGACCCTTTGGAGGGGGTGTGGTCCCTCTGGGTATCAGAAAGTGAGAAGTGTAAAAGCAGAGGTGAAGATGCTTGTCGAATCCAGCACTACCACTGATTTTTACACTTCTCAGGGGAACACCACCCCCCAGCATGGTTTTCAAGAGGACAGGATTTCAAACCTCATGCTAGATAAAGTATGAAAGCATGAAGAATAGCTAATTATGACCACAGGTGCGTCCAATAATTATTAGCAAGTGATGAATGCATAGCACAAGGTGGGAAAGATAAATGATCAAAGAAAGCGTGAGCTTTGTTGTCCTGAAGGAAACCTTGCCCATGAAAAGAAGGTGGCAGGAGTGATGGGAGGCAGGACAATCTGCCATGTAAGTAGAGCAGGAAGGAGCTGGTGGTCACGAGAACAGGTCCTAAGCATCTCTGTGCTAAAGATAAACATGGCCAATATCTCTTGCTACACAACACTCACTACACAACAAACTACTCCAGAACTTAGTGGGTCTAAAGAACATTAAATCATTTTCTTCTAATTTTGCATCCTGGGATGAATCTGTCATTGAAACACAAGCTCAGTGGAGATGACACAGCTGGGCTCTGTGCCTCATTCACTTGGTCAGCAAGCTGATGCCCACTGTTAGCTGGATGGTCAGGGCTACTCCATGTGCCTGGGTTCTTCACCACAGGCCTCTTCGTGGGATGAGGTTGAGCCTCTGGCCTGCAATGGTACTGAGGCCTTTCCTCATGCAACACATGTTTGGTTGCTCCCCAAAACCATACAGTTTATCTTCTCAGAGCAGAAGTGTGGTCTTGAAATTCAGGTTCTCATTTCTTCCCCAAACCCAGAAGAGTTCCATCAGGTGTAACTCCTCTTGATCTAAATATCTGTGAACAAGAAAGGCAGGTTATCTTTCCTTCATGTCCCCAACACGCAAGTGTACTCTGGGACAGGAGAATCACAATGAATATTCGTTTCAACGCAAAAAAAATGTGAGGCATATAGTAATCACTGATCTAAAGAAATTCTTAAGTCTTTTACAGTACATGCAAATACAAAGTAAGATTAAAAAATAGAGAGTAATTGTAAAAATTTAAAAATATATCACACCAAGAAACACAACACAGTGTGATTAACCAACTCTAAAATATACCCTCTCCTCAAACTCCGTTCCACCATTCCTGACATCTTCGGAAGCAGTTCTGAGTTGTCCCTTTGGCAAGTATCTTTTAATTTTTTTTTGCTGTAGTTCTCTGTTCTAGCAAAGTACTTACCTTCAAGGATTATGCTGAATTTGCTGATCTGGTGAATGAGAACACACGGGCCTCTTCATGTGATGCCTCATGATTCTGCCTTTGCGTCAGATGACATTGTGTAAGAGGATGTGTTGATTTTTTTTTTTTTTTTTTTTTTTTTTTTTTACATTTTTAAAGACACTCATGAAGGGAAGATGTCCAGAACTGCCTCAGAAAGTAGCAAGAATGACAGCGTAAGGATATTTGAGCTTCTGCCACAACAACCATTAAAGAACAGTAGCCATAGCCCTCTGCTATCCCATGGCCATGGGCCTCAACAAAGGGCCACAAGGTGAGTAATAACGGGAGCAGGCTGAGGCACAACTACCACCGGGGACACTTCACCAAATACTCCAAGGTCATGTAGGACATGATCCGAGAGGTGTACAGCTTCACCTGCTATGGAGCTGCTCAAGGTCTCCCAGGACAAATGCACCCTCAAGTTCAGCAAGAAAAGGGTGGGGAGGTACATCAGCACCAAGAGGAGGAAGGATTGAGCTCCTCTGGAATAAAGCTTTGCAGAAAAAAAAAAAAAGAAAAAAAAAGATATTTGAAGTAAGGAGTAGTATTTTGATGGCGATTAATGATAGTGTGGCTTTTGCTGTAATAATGAATATTTGTATTTAAACATTTACTCAATATTTTAATCATCCCTTGTGATTTTTGGATTAGGTCTCAAATTTCTACCCGGAAATTTTCTATGAGTAGCATTGCTTCCACCACCTGAAATGACGCTCCTTTTCCACAACAGTCAGCCTACATTTGCAGACAATTTTTCTCATTTTACTTTCTATCTGAGGGCCTATCAGGCTCTCCTGATTTTCAGTAGTCTCTACCTATTTTAATCCAATTTGGCAATATTTCTGCTAATACAATTATCTTAAAAACTTTGTAGTGTTCCAATGAGTCTTTTCATGGTTCATTTTATTAAAATAACCTAGAAAAACGTCACAACAAATATTTTCCTAAAGAATTCTTTGTCATCTCAAGCTTCTCAGAAGTCTTTTACTTTTATGTGAGGGACTCTACGGGGGCTTTGAAATCTGACATTAACTGAGATGCCAAATTTTAGAGCCAGCAACCTGATTTGATCTTTGCTTTCAGACCATTTTGTGTTTGGACAATTATTTGGCAGCGGGACAAGCTGAGAACAAGAAACAGACGTGTATTTGGATGAAGCCATCCCTGGCTTCTTCACACTGATTCTTGAGTAGTCTTGAATCCCTAGAGTTCAACATAATTCGCTGCAGAGACAACATGCAGATCATCGAGGAAAAGTGTAAGCATCTTTTCCACCCTCCATCTTGCTGCCTGCAGGTCTCATTCAATTTTCTGCCAACTGCATTTAATCCACCGCCAACAGAGATTTCCACCTAAATTTCTTAGCCAGTGTGTGGTTTGCTTGAATGCCTTTCAGGCATTCTCTCTGCCACCTATCCCTCGAACTTATCAATTAGCAATAACTCAATTTGTGTGCAATCTCATTTAGACTGCAGATCCCAGTTTTCACTTGTGTTCCCCTTTGATCTTTGATGCCTTAGAGAAGCACCACCGAAGTATTGTGGATGAAAAAAGAGCAGATTATCCTATGGCTCACTCGTGAAGTGGCCTTGTTTCAGACAGGTCTGCGGTGATAGGCAGTAGGAGCCATGTGCCAGAAGCCTGAGATCTCCCTGCGGGCTGAGTTCCTCAATGATCTTCTGCCTGTTGTCCCTGCAAGGATCATCTTGAACTCTAGGGATTCAAGACAATTAAAATTTTCACAAGGTGATTGTTTTATAAAGACCCAAGGGTAGGAGCGACAAGGCCATCTGACAGCAGAGGTCCCGAACAAGCACAGCATCATTTTTCCTGAAGAAAGCAGGTCACAAAGCCCAGTCTACAATCATGAACAAGGCAGAATGCTCAGAGAGTCAAGTAACTACACAGACAAGCATGATGAAGTTGCATTTCCATCATAACCAGGAGCCTCGGAGACAGTGGCTCTTCCAGGATGGCCCTCAGAGCAGCAGAATCAGCACTGGCATAAAACTTTTTAGAAAATTTTGGTCTGAGTTACTCCTCTTGAACAAGAACCTCTGGAGACAAGCTCATAAAGCCACATTATCGAACCTTCCAGATGTTTCTGATGCAGGGAAAAAGCCTGAGAATTCAATGGCAAAAAAAAAAAAAAAAAAAAAAAAAAAAAAAAAAAAAAAAAAAAAAAAAAAAAAAAAAAAAAAAAAAAAAAAAAAAAAAGAATTGAATTGAATTTGTGCTGTACATGAAAAATGCTAATGTGAATGCATAACTAAAGAGCAACTCTCAATATGAATTAGGTTAATCATATTCTTAACATAGTATTAAGTTATTAAAAAAGATTAGTTTTGCTAACAATATTCCTATGACTGTGAGTATAAATCAGCCTCTGTAATAGTATGTTTATAAGGCAAAACGAAATTTTATCTCTCTTTACACACATGAACACATGTCTTTTCCTTTCACTTTTTTTCTCTTGATTTATAGACACTTTAATATTTTACAGCTGAATGAAGCCAACTTTTGGCATAGTTGTTTATCCCCATAGATTTGAATGAGGAGATAAGTATAATAAAAAAAGAAGCTAATATGCATAACAAACATTGCCAATGTAGAAGCAATTTTTGAGGAAAATTATTTTTCATGCAACTTAGACTTGCAAATTTAAGAAAACTTACTGAGTCACAAGGAAATTAGTAAGATGTATAAAGACCTTTGGTAGAGAAAATATTCCATTTCTGTATTGATCATTTTTTTTGGTCAGCTCACTGAGGTTAAGCACGTGCTACGATTCTAGGCTGCTCTGTCGTCTTCCGAAAGTATTCAGGTGTATGCGAAATTAACCTCTCAAAATATTGCAAGTGGAAATGTCCTATTGAACTCCATTAATTGATTAAATTTTACATGCCATTAGAGCAGCACTTGTTTGATTGCCAATAAAAATGAATCACGGAAAGTAGCTTGTTAGGAATGAGAAGGTAAAAATAGAACAGATTTGAATCTCACAGGAAGCATAAAAACCTTCCATTGTCAATTTCTGCGCAAAAGATTTAAGACCAAATGATATCTGTGGCCTACAGAATTCCTCAGAATACTAATGAGAGCAGTTCTGCAAATAAAAGAGTGCAGAAGATTATATTTTGTCACTTATATTTTTATTCTCTTAATTACGAGTGTCAGACACAGTTCTGTAGCACAGAATCTCCTATCAGTTCCATGCTGTAAACTGTATTCTCCTGCATATTTTCCAAGTGGTGAGAGAAAGTCAAAAACAGAAAATAAGATTTGAACTCAAGTCTGCTTGCTGCAGGCAGAGCTCCTACTCTTACCCATGAGGTGAAATGGAGATTTTATCTTGATTTTAGGCTTTTCTTCGCAAAATTTAGTTAGTTGCTGATTGTGATGGATTCCAAAACAGTCAAAAGAATCTGCTCAGAATTCAGCAGTCAGAAAATGAATTTGTGGCTACCATCATGGAATAGAAAATAAGCTCTATGCTTAAATATTAAAGGTCTTAGATACATTATTTCATTTGATTCACAAAATTCTCAAAAGGCTTTTGTTTTAGTTTTACTGCTTCTGAGAGGCAAAAACAAAGAGCCCTGAACTGCGATGCCAGAATTGAATGCCAAGTCCTATATTTTTCTGAAGCCTCCAAATTTTCAAAGATCATGTGTTAAATCACAAGAAAGAGAAGCACAGGGGGTTTTAACCAGTTTTCTTGGCCTCATTTATACATCTCAGTGGCAAAATTCCAAAGAAATATAACTTGTAAAGTACAATGTGAATTTGGACTTTATTCTAAATAAATTTCTAAGCTATCTTTCCGCTGTACTTCTTTTTTGTATGTTTTGATATTTTTATTAAAGGAGAAAGTGAGCAGTACATTTACAGCAAAAAATCTGGGAAATGACCTGACTGTGGATATTAGCAAGCAAACATACAATTCCTAGGAATGTGATCTTTCCCAAATATACTCCAGCAAACAATTGGTTGATAACTATGGGGACATGACATTTTTTTCTTTTTTACAGTCTGTAGACCAGACCTTAGTGGCATTTGGTGAATTAGCCTCCTGATTTTTGTCTCAGTTTCTGAGAAATCCCTAAATCTCATGACTGCATTCCACTCCTTCTTCTACTCAACTTCCTGAGAAGTTACTAAGTATAAGGACATTTATAGCAAAATTGTAGAAAGGAAGAGAAGAGTGTACACAAATAAAAACTTGGCTCTTGGAGACGGCATGTAACAGAAAGAAAGAAGGGCCAAGATTTTGAAGAATGGTTATGTAAAAAAAATAGTGCAAGAGTTTGGAAAGAAAGGGCAAGTCTTGAGAAGATTCATACTATACCATGTCAAACGGTTAGGTGTGAGTCTCTACAGTTTTGATTCAATGCTCTGTTTATTGAGAAACTAGAACACAAACTGCTGAACTCTTCACTGAAGCTGAGAGGAGGCCTAGCACCATTTGTTGCATAAATCTGTAATTGCTGTGACCCGGGCAATTAGGGTAACAATTGTTTCCATTTTTCCCCCATTGTAAGCATCATCTCAGAGCTGTGGAGTCACTGTGCTGAACCGTGGATACCAGTGTAAACCAGTAGAAAACAAAGATCCTAAAGCTTGGCTTGCCTGCATCTGCTTCTCTCATTTGCAAGCTCAAAGATGGGAGGCAACAAGAGCAACTAAATTTAACAACAGTGGATCCTGTGTTTGCGTAAGTGTCCCATTTGAGCTAAGAGGCAACTGTGTATAATCCCTGCAGAGCATCGCATTGCTGGTTGGCAGGCCTCTGCAGTAGGACACCTGCACTCTGTAGGCACACAATGCTCCGCAACGGCTGACAGCTTGGCCACCCCGTGTCACATGCTCAGCATCTGACTGAGGGCATCAGTTGTTTCTTAGGGTCAGTTGGCAGTGGAAATAACTGTGGCTCTGTTGAGACTCTTTCTCTGCTTTTCTTTCTGCGTTTCACTGCTCTCTTTCAGACTTTGCCCTGGATTCTGTGGCTTAACCCAAAGCCTGGGACACTTAACCAACTTATAAATATTAAATTCAAAGCGATGATGTAACAGCTCCTGGAAGCATCATGACAGCTGTGTGGATAACCAGAATGGGTGGGTACATTGTGGTCAAGGGTAGGGCTTCTCCTGTGATTTCAAACCAGAGCCTTATATGGCAGAGGCCTTCTTTGTCATTCGCCCAGCTCTTAGCCCAAGGTTGGTGAAATGAATGAATGACAGAAATGCCAAAGAAATTGACAATGAACTGAGTGCTATCTTACGTGAATGTGACTAGATCTGAACTTTCATTTTGCTCTTATAATTAACTACTAGGATGACTTTAATAGGCTACTTACTCTTAAGTGCTCTATTCTTTCTTTCTTTCTCTCTCTCTTTCTTTCTTTCCCTTTTCATACTTCGTAAGCAAAATACTTAGTTAATAGACTCAATTCTGTCTGTGAATTAGAATAATTATTTTTTAAAGTATATTGTGTAACCTGATCCAAACGGACTTGTGCATTTTAAAAATATGGATATTCTTCCTAACAGCAATTTACTTCCTCTTCAATTTATTGAACTTATGGAGAAAAACATAATAATATCACATTTATTCACTGCTCTAAATCTAAATCAAAATTATAGCCACCACAAAGCCTTAACAAAACCTCCAAGACACTTTAGTCCTCCAACTCTAAAGGTCCTGTAATAGTAAGTCAGAAAAAAAAATCCCTAAGGTCAATTAAAGCCAGCAGCCCGTGGTACACAGGTTCTGCGTGGTGTCACAGTGGGTCACTCAGCTATGCATTATCACTGATCAATGCACTTGCATATTAAAGAAAAATCTGTGTTAGTTGTCATACACCAGAATTAAATACATTCATTTCTGGAAAATTCTCAATGGTAAAAGAAAAATTCATCAGATCTGAGAAATAACTCAGTTCACACACATGCCATCCGTGGAGCTGCAGGCTATTTTGCCAGTTCCCAACACTCTGGGATGGGATCATGTAGCCAGTCCAAAACAATACTATCAATTTCTTTAAAAAGAAAGATGCAATGAATGCAATGTTTACAAATAAAGTTTAAAGCCCATGTGTCCCTGAAATTATCCCATATTTTCAATGTAGAACATGATAGTTAAATCCATTTCATTGTTTTGGACTGGTCTTTAGAAAGTGTGACCAAAATTTCTGGGATCTTTATGTTGTCTTAGATTCTCCCTGAAATTATAGATTCCCATTCCCTCCTCCCATGGCATGTGCATCTTTTCCATTTCCTTTTCAATAACTTCCCTAATTTATCATATTTATTATGTTGTTGTACACCTTGTGCTGAACTGAATTGAGAAAAAGATGGAGAACTGGATAGACGGATTTTCTTTTTCTTCTAATAGATGATGCTTCATCTTGAATATCCAGATAAAAGATGATATGACATAAATATGCGCAGGATTTTAAAATATAATTCAAGTTTCACAAAGTTACATAACAATGTCCCTAAAACATTACTGGTGAAAAAAACATGGAGTTGATGGGACAGACTTGAAACTAGATTTAGAGGGTTCAGTTACCTCGTATTTGTGTTTAGGATTTAACACGAGACAGATCTTCGAGTGCATAGTAGGGTAAGAAGCAAACCTGGGATCACTCTAGAGTAGCAGTGGTCAGTTTTGCAATTCTTCCTCCTTCTTTTCTTCTTTCTGGTCTTCTTCTTTTTTCCCTCTTTATCTTCTCCTTATTAGTTTTCCTTTTCTCCTTTTTTTCCCATTTTTGTCTGTTTCTTTGTTTTGAAACACTAGGTCATTTTTCCCTGGAAAGACATTTTGTGAAGTGAGAAGAAAAAGTAGACATTGAATTAAACTCTGGTGACTTCATTCATTTTATAGGGTTTACTAGAAACAGTTACAACTTACATCAAGTTAAACTAAGATATTTAATATGAACATTATCTTAAATATTTCTCATTTAGAGAAAATCATGAAAGGTTCAGTGGTGTACGACAGAACAGCAAAAACATTCAGGTCATGCGGCCTCAAATAACAGCAGATTTGGCATGAATTTCTTGCTTGTCATTTTTCTGGTCCAAAATAAAATTTTATTTTACAGTGTTAAATATGGTCTTAGTGCTAAGACGTAACTTCTGACTTCATCTGCTTCTCCATAGCATGAATATTTTAAGAGACACTGATCTGAAGGAAATTCCTTTAGCAACTTCAGCTACCTGAGCAATCAGAATGTAGATGTCCCTCTGGTTAATAACACTTTGAGGTTTTCAGTATAGACAGAAAGAAGAAAACACTTCAAGGTCTGCAGTATTTTGTATTCTCAATAAAATTTGGTAAACTTGGCATGTGGAATATTAATCAGAATATTTGCTACCCATGAAAAGAGCAAGTCAGCCATGAAAATGGCTGTCTTATTAACTGTGGAAACTGAAACACAAAGAGAAAATAAAATGCATGCAGGGAACTGGAATGTATTGGAAGACCATAAGTAGCATATCTCCTGGCTATTTTTTAAGATGCATTTTAGAGTAATCCCATCACCAAGATGAGGCAGTGAATGCAGACTAATATTCCTGTTTTGAGAGTCTGGGAGAGAGATATTTGTATTCAGCATTTCATTTCTATTTCTAGGAGCTAAGAAAATATCTCTGCAAAAAAGATTTTCTCCACAAAGCATACACCAAAAGGTTACAGTTAAAATTTCCTCACTACAGAAGTGTGTACAGTATTCTGCCCCTAAAACTCCAGAATATGTATTTCCAAAAAGAATATATATATACATATATATACATATACATATATATACATATATATATATATACAATATATATATATACATATATATATATATATTTCAGCAAACCACAAAGACATGAGTACACACTGACAAAACTGATTTATATATCTGAATGGATGCATTTATCTCAGAATCTTTACTTGAATATAAATGTAAAAAATGAATATAAATGTATGAGATCTGATTATTTTTATTTAGAAATATATGTTAAAAGCCCATACAAATGGGAAGATATTGAATTTAAGGCTGCAAATCAGGTCAAATTCTGTTGCTGTTTTCAGCTTACTTAGAATAACTTCTTCCTTTTAGTCTTAAATGCCAAAAAGTGTCTAACATATTCCTATCCACTGACTGACATGGCTGTCTTTCCAGCATAATTTATTTCACTGTGTTAAATGAAAATAGAAATATTTAGAGATTTTGAAATTCTATCTGTAGCTTTCCTAACTCCGTGATATGAGAAGGCACTGGCCAAGCCTGTTTTTTGCCTTATACATTTGAATGTGTATCAAAGGACAGATCATCTAAGAAAACTGATGGGCGACACTGAATGCCCACTAATTGAAAGGTGAGCTAAATATTAGTCATTCAACAGTCCTATGGTTTGTGTCTAGCTGTTCCCCCAAACCTTATGCAGTCATGAGGTGGGGACTTCTAGAGTTTGAGATTAACTCACGATCCACTGGGATTATGGGCATTCCAAGTCTGGGATTATGGGTCTGAGTATTGCTGGGATTATGGGTGTGACCTGAGGCAGATAACCCAAAGCAGAGAGTCTGAGTATAACCTAAGAGAGACAGAGAAGACACAGATCTCTCTCTCTCTCTCTCTCTCTCTCTCTCTCTGTCTCTTTCTCTCCCCACCCCTCCCTCTCTGTCACCATTGTTGCTATTCTGCCACCATGAACTTCCACTCTGCCTTGGAGTCAACTGAGTATGGACTAAAACCTCCAGTAACTGTAAGCTAAATGTGACTTTACTTCCTTCATTCTGGTGTCAGGTATTTGTACCACCAATGAGAGAAGAGGAACTGAGACAAACACTTCTGTTTATCAATGCGTTTGTGTATTTTCAGAGTTACTACTGACAAAGACATAACTTGATCTTGAAAGGCCAGGAAACCTGCATTACAGATGAACTTGACAATCTCCCATCAGATCTTTCTGGGCCTGGCACTTATGCATATCTCATTTTCCCTAGTCTTCTCTCCACACCATAATGCCTTCTCTGTCCTGCCATGAACAAGCACGTGTTCAGCAAGACATACAACATTGGGCGCCAGTGAATGAGGGCATTTCCCTCTGGAAATCATATTTTAAAAGAGCAGCAGGCTTGTTATGCTGAACATAATGAAATAACACTTTAACAACAGATAGACACAATGCACACACAGTGAGGAAAAGAAAAAAATTTCAGGAAGAGCTCTGAGTAAACTGCAAGCTGAAATAAGCAATTGAATTGAAATCAGGTTGCTGAGACTGTCTGAATTAAGTGTCTGGGAGTACATTGAGTATATGTAGGAGGCCACAAGGGCAAACTTTGCTAGATGGGTAGTTAGACATTGAATAGGGGAAAGGGTCCAGCTCAGTGGTGGACCTTACCTGTAGCATGAGTGAGGCCCTAAGCTAAATCACCTGTGACGAAACAACAAAAACAAAATCTAGGGACATTTGAAAAGATGTGTCTATGGAAATATAACTTACAAATTAGCTCTAAAGCTAGACCTGCCAAGATGACACAGCTGAGGTGGTTGTACCCAACTGGATGTCACATACTCACATGCCAATCCAGTACTTCTTTTCAATCTTGATTCTTAAGGCCTGTTTTGTGTTATACTGTGGAAACTAATAATACTTGTTGACTGAATGAATCACTTTCATTATTGCTGCTCTCATTCTGCAGATTTCCCAGCTGTCTGAACAGCTTTTCATTGAAATATATTCTAAATCAGACTCTCATACAGTGGATTATGTCTCGGTGATGGCTTACAAAGAAATGATGTACACTTACATTTTGATTTTTAACTGTTCTTTCAATAGAGCAGTAAAAATCAGCAATACAATTATCTAAGCTATCCTGGACATGCAAGCATATACACATTTTTTCTTTCTTTCTTTCTTTCTTTTTTTCTTTCTTTCTTTCTTTCTTTCTTTCTTTTCTCCTTTCCCTCATCTCAATTGTTCCTTCCGTTTCAATACTTTCTTTCCTTTTCACAGTATCTATCCTTTCAGATTTTATTTACTCTTGCAGGTTCTTACACTAGGGAGACAGGAAAATGTGTGCACATGCAGGTCTGATTTATTTCATTTATGAGTATGGTCTTTAATTGCATCCACTTACCTATGCAAGCCTCAAGTTTGTCTTTCTTTATAGCTGAGCAAATTGGTCAAGCAATGACCATGATTCATCCAGATGGCTGATGTTGACAGAAGTTCTGCAAATTCACTGTGCATGGGTCAGGGAAAATCCTGAGGGGATTTGGCTGGCCTTGTCAGACACAAAAGTTACATTTTTGTTATATAAAATTACACTTTTGTTATATATGTCTTCTTTATCCCAGTGTTATCTATCCAACAGAAAAGTCTAACCACAAGGTATTAAAAAGTAAAGTTATATTAATATGCTGAGCTGTAAAAAGCTCAAGTCAACAGCTCTCAACATTGCCAGTTCTGCTGATAACCCACTACTATTATGGACTGTTGGACTATACATACAACTACTTTCTCTTAGTTCAGTGAGAAGAAATATTTATACCAGTAGTGTTTAGATAAGTTATAATGTCTTCATCTTGTACTCTGAAAAACTACTACAAAGACAACAATATGAGACTGTTCTGAAACTATCTCATTATTATTTCTCATTAAAATGAAAAATAAAATAAGATACAAAAATGATAAAAATAAATAAATAAATAACAAGCTCTTAAACAACCAGTGGGGGTCACAGATAAAATTAAGGTGGAGCTTAAAAATTATTTACAATCAAATGAAAATGCAGATACAACCCATAGAACCCTGTGGGATGCAATGAAAGCTATCTTAACAGTAAAATTTCACAGATATCAGCATACACTCAAAGTGAAAATTCTACGTACTAACTCTGCGTGCTGATATATGTGAACTAAGCAACTACATTGAGGACAGTAATGTCTGATACAAAAACCATGTTTGACTACCTGTCATCTTGGTCTTCCAAATGTGTTCCATTCCTAATGTCACATTAATCACTCTTAAATAAAATTTGTAAGCCGGGCGTGGTGGCGCATGCCTGTAATCCCAACACTCTGGAGGCTGAGGCGGGAGGATCGGCGAGAGTTCGAGACAAGCCTGGGCTACAAAACTGAGCTCAAAGCCAGCCTGAACTGTACAGCGAGACCCTGTCTCAAAAAGACAAAAAAAAAAAAAAATTAGAAATGTAGAAGTTAATAAGAGAATAAGAGAAAAAAAGAGACATACAAGAGCAAAAATTTAAGATTTCTTGAAAACAAGCAGTAATATTTTCAAAAAGCCTCAAGTTTATCTTTCTTTATAGCTGAGCAATATTGCATTGTATAAAAATATATCTGTTTTAATCCATTCCACAGTACTGGTCTATTGAAAGGAATAGTTAATACTTAATTGTTCTTTCTTCCTTTTAATATTCTTGTCCAATTTTGAATGCTTATATCTGGCTCTGTGAACAATTACTTTGAAGATAACAATATGCAATACAATAGCCATGCTGAATTTTTTATTTCACTTAATGAAACTTTACATCATTTCAATTTTTTATTCTCTTTAAAAATAAAAACAATTTTTAAATAGAGACCATCTCTCCCCACCTCAAATGCAACTATACACTGAAAGGAATATATAAAATATACAAAAGCAGAATTTTAAATAACTAAAACAAAAATACACTCCATTTTCTTAATAGAGCTGACCTGCTAGATCCATGAGATTGTCATCTGGATAAATTACCCAATTACAGATTGCAAATATTTGAGAGGGAAATTGTGTCAGTCCTGATCATGTATAGAATTTCTTGTTATTGAATAAACAGTGCAGTACCATGACAATAACTTACAGAGCATTTCAATTTTTCTAGGTTATATGTAATCTGGAAGCTGTTTTGGATGCATGGTAAGATGTGTGCAGCTTATACACAATTCCACACCATTTGACACAAAGAATTTGAGTGTGTTGTCATCTGAAAGGGCCTAGAAATTATTCCCTGATGGTATGGAGGGTGGACCAGGTTTCCATAGAAATTATAGGAAAAAATATCACTTTGATTTATTGAACCCTAATTATTAAAGTGGGTCACTGAACCTTGAGAATATATACCTGAATCCACATGATTGTTTCCAAAGCTGTAATAGGTCCTGTATTCCATAGTTATGACCTAGGATATTTTCTGGTATATTATGTACCTTTGGACTTAGTCCTTTCTTGTTTTGTTTGCCTGCTTTATTTTTGATTATTTATATATTTTCCATTTCTAACATTTCGTCGCTTAATACTTCTGTAGGCTCTTTTTTTTTTTTTTTTTTTTTTTTTTTTTTTTTTTTTTTTTTTTTTTTTTTTTTTTTTTTTTTTTTTTTTTTTTTTTTTTTTTTTTTTTTTTTTTTTTTTTTTTTTTTTTTTTTTTTTTTTTTTTTTTTTTTTTTTTTTTTTTTTTTTTTTTTTTTTTTTTTTTTTTTTT